>CAAKHD010005919.1:26412-46654 GCA_901007705.1 Fistularia tabacaria
AAAAAAAGGGGAAACTTTAAAGCGGAAAAAGGAAAAGGGTCCCCGGGGGGGGGGTCAAAGTGCAACCGTTCCGTGTTAAATTTTTTATTTTTTTTAAAAAAATTTTTTTAAAAGGTTTTTTTTTTTTTTTTTTTTTTTTTTTTTTTTTTTTCACCCCAAACCCCCCCCCCCCCCCCCACACACACACACACACACAAAAATGAGGCCGGCTAATTATGATCAAAGGCTTAGCGTTGCTCGATTCAGCAAAGTTTGCCACTTTTCCCGTCAGCCTTTTAAAGAAAAAAAAAAAAAAAAACAAAACGAGAAGACTTAATGTTCCCTTCTTCTGTTACATACCTGCAGGCCTTTTCTTGTTAGCGCGTCCCATGAGACTGAACCCCCAAGATAGAACTGTCGTTTGTCGAAAAAGGGCGGAAGAGTACACAACCAGACCGAGTACCCCAAAAGCCCACTTTGTCTCACTTTGTTCTCGAGTGATTTTGTTCCTCCGCGAGGTTTCGCCGCTCTGTTATCACCGCAGAATCAGCAAAAGTTGTCCACGACTTTGTTGCAAAGCTTGCCCGCGGCTTATGTGGAGAACACCGAAAAGCCTCTCCTCGGCAGCCCGTCGTCCGACTCGCTTGTAGCCGCGTCTAACATGTGCTGTCGTCTCCAGATCGCTGATGTACAGCGAGGCGAACAGGAGGGAGACGTTTACATCGTGGCCACACGCTGGCTACAGGTGGGCCCAACCGGATCCCATGGCTCAGGCAGGGTTCTATCACCAGGTAGGTTCTGAGAGAACTCCTGTCGTCCAGTTGGTTACATTATTATGATTTACTCAGTCGGAGATTGGTGGGATTTCTTGTGCAATGGCTTAAAAAGCCCATAAAGCTATGTGGTGGCACTCTCACACACACGTGTACATGCACAGCTTTGAATAGGGACTCAATTATCATACTAGTTGTGTTTTTCAACCTATTCATTTTGACAATATTCAGATGTTTATCTAAGATGAGATCCAACTTTGTTGTCTTTACACACGTACAAGTCCAGGGCAACGAAAGAAAGCTAAGCGTCCAACCAGAAGCACAAAAAGCAGCATCTTCTTCTTTTCCTTTTGACGTTTCCCTTCATATAACCCTCTTCTCTGTGTCCCCTTCTCTCACACCAACTGAGTTCATAAAATTCAATGAACAGTATGTTCATGGTATGTTAAGTTGATGATTTACAAGTGATTTAATGGTGGGGTACTATGACCATATTATACAGAAGGATATATGCTTGAAATGTAGTTGACTATAGACAGGAACTGTAGAAGAAATGTACAGAAGATAATCTATGCAATATAAAAATACAATTGGAACGGACATTAAATTTTACATAAATAAATATGAATTCACAAATTGTAAAAATGCTAGTTTTAGATATTAATAATGAGTTACTTTGTATTAGTTTACACAGGTAAGATCCTTTTTTTTTTTTTTTTTTAACTTGTTGTTAAACTTTTCAAATAACAACCGCCCCTCCAGCCTGCCTCCACGGGGGACGATAGAGCCATGTGCTTCACCTGCAGCGTATGTCTGGTGTGCTGGGAGCCGACAGATGAGCCCTGGTGAGTCAAAAACCCGTCGACACGATAAGGACAATAAAATGAGGGTTTTTTAAATTTTTTTTTTTTACCGGGCTTCCTTTAAAAAAAAAACACGGCGCGGCAACAGACAGAATGGCATTATTCTAGGATCGTGGATGACATTGCAGAATAGAGATCTGAAATATCAGTTAGACATATGGATAAGCATGAAAACAATGCCGACACATTTTGAATTGATATGAGATGTTATGTTAATATTTCAAAACTCGCTGTTACAATAACGTGTTAACCAAAGACCTTTTTCAGGGTGTCCAAATGTGGAATTGCGGCTCATCACACATCTTCTCCAATGCCCTCCCCCAGGTCAGAACATGAGCGACATTCTCCCAATTGTCCTTTTGTGAAGGGCGAACACACGCAGAATGTGCCGCTATCTGTGACTCTGGCGACCAGCCCCGCCCAGTTCCCCAACAGCCCCGACAGTTCGGACAAGATAGCCTGCTATGGCTTCGGCAGCTGCCCGCAATTCCTGGCCGCTGCCACCAAGAGGGGCAAGATCTGCATCTGGGATGTCTCCAAAATGATGAAGGTTTGGGGAAACCGAGGCTCTTTTATCTGATGGGCGGCACTATCCGATATCAATGTTTGTGTGAACGAGTGCACGCGTGTGTGTGTGTGTGTGTGTCTGCGCGCTGAAACAGGTGCACCTGAAGTTCGACATCAATCCGTACGACCCGGCGATCCTGAGGCAGCTGATCCAGCAGACGCTGACGGAGTCTCGGAGACCGACGCTGGCCTGGCTGGAGGAGGCCTCCTCCTGCTCTGACCTGCCCAAGCTAGAGGGAGACAGGTGAAAAAAAAACACTTCAAGAGCTTCTGTTGAAGGTCCGACTCCTGGTCACCGAGCAGAGCGGCAGCCAACAGCACCCACTCTTCATTCTTCTCTGTTGCATATTTTCCGAGTTCAATCTGACGACTGAGAAAGACTTTAAAAATGAAATCTCATTCTAGCATCGAGGGAGTCATTTCTCATTTCCAGTGGGTATCACCTTGTTGACAGAAAAATGAGGGTCCGTTGATCGGCCAAAACATTTTCAATACGTAATCAACGTCATCAGTTGCGGCGCAGCTGTCAGTGTGTGGGATTTTTTTTAGGAAGAAAGTGAACATTCCCGTCCTCAAAGTTACCGTACTGGAACAGGGGGTGAATGACAGTGATAGGAATGGGTGGGACTCTGAGTAAATTGTGATCGCGAGAAGACCGGGTCAGGGCATCTTTGAAACGGCTGCCGTTGTGGGATGGGAAGAGCCTCCTGCCGTCAGCACCTTCCTATGTAGCTCAAATGTTAAAAAGTTAATACCGGCCCAGAAAAGAAGTCTGTCAGAACACGCAGAGCATCAATAATTTGTGTACCTGGGCTGGTAGACAGGGTGTCCACGATTAACCGTAGGCATCAGAGGTGGATGTCGGGGCAACGGAAGGACTTGGCCGGGTCCGGTGACTTCTTTTCCACCACAAGCGGGGCGCCTGTGTGAGTCGCGTACTCGAGAAAGACTTGGGAAAGATATATCGGCGGAAGAATGTTACTCAGTAGACCCAGTGTTAACAAGTGCTCTGGCTGTGAAATCCTTGGGTTCTGGCATCATATGTGAGTCATCTTAATGTCAAACAGCAGACCAGGTACGCTCCTGCGAGGTACACCTTACTCTCCAGCGGCGGTTGCCTGTTTGAGCAATGCAATACTCCCTGCGTGAGCAAAGCAACACTCCCTGATGCTCTGGAAAAGAAACAGGTTCAAGCAGGTTTGAATGGGTGGAGAAATTGTCAGGGGTTCTATGTGATAGAAGAATATCAGCCAGAATGAAAGAAAAGGTTTACAAAACAGTGGTGAGACCAGCGATGCTGTATGGTTTGGAGACAGTGGCACCGAAGAAAAGACAGGAGGCAGAGCTGGAGGTAGCAGAGATGAAGATGTTGAGGTTCTCTTTAGGAGTGACCAGGATCAATAGGATCAGGAATGAGTCCAACAGAGGGACAGCACATGTTAGATGTTTTGGAGAGAAGGTCAGAGAAGCCAGACTGAGATGGTTGGGTCATGGACAGAGGAGGGATAGTGAATATGTTGCTAGACGGATGCTGGAATTGGAGCTGCCAGGCAGAAGGTCAAATGGAAGACCAAATAGAAGATTTATGGACGTAGTGAGAGAGGATATGAAGTTAGTTGGTGTGAGAGATGAGGATGCAGAGGATAGGGTTAGATGGAGGAGGTTGATTCGCTGTGGCGACCCCTGAAAGCCCTGAAAAGACGCTGCAAGAAATTGGTTTGATTTACCCCTCTGAATTCCCCACATCGTGACTCTGGCCTAATAGATATTGGATGTACTGGACAAAACACGAAACCGACCGCTTGATAGCAGATGTCACACCCTCACAGGCCCTGTGGCGTCTGTGCTGTTTCTGTGGCAAAAAGTGCAACTGCATAAAAGTCAGATGCAAACGCTGTAATTGAGCGTAAAGTGTCCTCACTCAGGTTTTGAATACATTTGTTGCATTGTTGCAACTCAGAGGCCGTTAAACATAGACTGCTCATCAGTTTTATAATGCGGGGCCGCACATAATGATTCCATTTTTGAGAAAACTGACCAATATTCTGCTTCGTATTTGAAACTGCAAGCCAAAGCCGGCTGAAAAACTCAGAGGATGGAGCCAGACTAAGGCAGGAAGTCTCCGCGCCGCTCATTCTGTTGGTTCACAGATCAAGCAGTCCGGAAACCTTTAACAAGTCATTAGTATCGGTCAACTGGTTCTGACAATAATCAAGATTTCCATTAGATGAATGCGCTAAAATGCTACTTGTTAAAGGTCACATTTTTAAAGTCTCATACAAGACAAAAAAAAACAGATCATTAAATGAATTGCGATCATGGGAAGAAGAAAAAAACACTCCAGGAAATTTGGGCTTTTGTGTATTTTTTTGAGGGGGGGGGGAGGGGGGGGGGATTCACTATTTAAATGTCAATAAACACATACAACACCCAAAACACCCCCACACACACACACATACACACAGTGTTGAATAGTCAAGGGCTTAAATGACTCCGGGAAAATAATTCAGGTGGGGAAAAAAAATTCTACTTTTAATTTGAATAAAATTTAATTTTTAGATGCTTGTAAAACAATGTTTATCAATTTTTAGGAATCAAAATCAGTTCAAATAATTCCAGTCGAGCCATTCCTGATTTTTTTTTTTTTTTTTTTTCCAGATAGTTTGTAACAGGAGAGCTTTTGTGTCTAAAACAAATACGACCGTTTCATTTTGTCCTCCAATCATTTTTACAGCTCTTTTATGGTACCATTATGGTAGACAATGTATGAAGATGTATTTTTTACTTTCAAAATGACAAAAATACATGCATATAGATATCGCCATCGGCTAGCATTAGCATTAACAAAAAATGTTGACTCTTTCAGTAAACAGAAAAGCACTTTTGGGGGCACAACAGTAATCTTGACTTTATCTTGGTGAAGTTACAATGCTGTCAGCGTATGATGAATGACAACATGAGAAATGATTCCATTGGCTTTTTAAAGTTAGAAAGTAGTGAATGCATATAGATGTAATGTTCATGAAATGAATAGTAAATAAGGGAGGATCAAAAATGGAGCCTTGAGGATCACACAAGGCTGCTGAGAGAGGAGTCAGAATAACGTTATAAACATGAGATCTTTTTGTCACCAAATGAGCTTGGCGGTTTTAAAACATGAAATTCAGATCACAGCTTCTGAAATGGACTGCCGTTGGTCACCATCTAAACATTTTTAGCCTTTTATCGCAAAATGCCGGGAGGCGATCTTGACAGGGAAAGAGTTGTTAACAGTCTGCATCGATATGGCAAGATTGACCTTTTCCCTCCGCGGGACTGGAGTGTCAGTCAGTGAATCACTCTTCTCAGTTGCCGTTTTTTTGTTTGTTTTTTTTCTTCGCGTTATCCAGCTTTTGAATCCACTTCTTTTGCAGTGACGACCAGTTGGAGGATTCAGACAGTGACGAGCATTCCCGGTCAGAGTCAGTAACAGGTGCGAAACGTCCAATTGATTATCTTCAGTGGGTTTGTACCCGTAAGGGTACATTGTGGGTAGGTCATGGATTCGAGAACCTGGCCAATGCTCGTCTCGTGTCCATTTCAGGCCAGCCGTGCCAGTGGGAGAGCATAGACGTTAGCCTCGCGGTAACGGCGCTCAGTGTGCTCCAGCAGCCGGAGAAGCTCCAGTGGGAGGTGGTGGCCAGCGTGCTCGAGGACACTGTGAAGGATCTGGAGGAGCTGGGCGCCAACCCCTCTCTAAACCAGGCGAAGGCCCACAGCCAGGCCAAAGCGAAGGAGAAGGCCCCCGACCATCACAACATTCCTTTCCCCTGCCTGCTCGCCGGAGGTCTGCTCAGCTACCGCTCAGCAGCCAACAACTCCACGGCCGGAACCCTGCCGACAGCCCCGTCTTCAGCGCGCAGGGCCGCGGGTGGTCCTCTTAGGACTCAGGGCCCGGAGCCCTTCCACCCGGGGCCTCATCAGGACCAGGGCCTCATGGAGATAGAGACCTGCAACACCCAGACTTCTGCCCAGGACCAGGGCTTCTCTAAACTCACCGCTTCCCAACCTCCCAGCCCGTCTTCTCTGCCGTCTGTGCGCAGGACTATACCCGTGCTGCTGCTGTACAGCATCCGGGAGGCGGACGACAAGTCCTCAGGGCAGGTGTTCGCTCAGATGAACAACCTCATGGGCAAGGGCCTTCACGAGGAGGGGTTCACCGTACCGCAGATCATAGAGATGGAGTTCGACACGCACGAGCAGCTCCTCCTCCAGGATCCGCCGATCACTTACATTCAGCAGTTTGCTGACGCGGCTACCAATCTGGGCGGGTTCGACGTCCAAGTGGTGGACAAATGGAGTACTCTGGCCGCAGCCACCGCGTCCGTGCCGCCTCGGCCCGGAGCGCTGGTGCAGTGCCTGAGGCTTCCCAAACAGCTGGAAGAGGAGAACCTTTACGTGGACTCCATCACGCCGTGCTGGGACGGCGTGCACCTGCTGGTGGGGCTCCAGCCGTGCAACGCCGAATCTCTGAGCGCCACCAACCAAGTGGAGGCGCTGAACAATCTAAACCTGTTGCACTCTGCCCTCTGCAGTCAGCGCAAAGGGGACCCCCTGCACCCTGTGGCCAATGGGGTGGAAAGCCACAACCAAGGGGGGTCCCCGCCTCAAGCAACCCTCATCCTGCCCCCAGGAGAGCAGCAGCAGCAGCAGCAGCAGCAGCAGCAGCAGCAGCAGCACAAGGGCAAGATCGGTGGCGGCTATCTTGCACTCTACAAGCTGAACTACTCCACCCGCATAGTCACCTTGGACGAGGAGCCCGTCAAGGTGCAGCAAATCTGGGACCCCTGCGATGCAATCACCTCTCTCATACTGCTTCCTCCAGATGTGCTCGACAGCAGGGAGGACGACAGCGAAGAGACCCCGGAGGAGGCTGTCCCCTCGGGGTCGAAAAACGTCCCTTCGGGGTTTGGGGTGGGCCCTGCCGGCTCTGCGGCCGGGACTGCGTACGTAGCGGGCACGAACAGCAGCAGCAGCAGCGCCGCCACCGCCGCCAGCCCCACCGCCTCTGCCTCCGGCCACAAGGAGGGCAAGAGGCTAGAGGTGGCCGGCCTCGGTCACCTGGTAGTGACCACGCAGGCGGGCTACATCATGATCCTGGACCTGTCCACACTGGAAGTCCTGACCAAGGTGGACCCGCCGAAAAAGGAGGGATTAGAAGAGACAGACCCTTTTGTCTCAGTTACCTATTGCTCTGGGACCGACCGCCTTTGTGCCTGCACCAAAGGTAAGCATTTCCCCGGAGCCTTTGTTAACAGTAAAACCCGACAATTATTTTTAATATTCTGGCCTTTTTTTTTTTTTTTGGTGGATTATCTATTCCTTGGCTCTCCCCCTCCTGTTCACAAATGTTTTATGTGTATCGTTTTTTTTTTTTTTTTTTTCCACAGTGATCTTAAAACCAGTTTTTTCTGTTTTGGGGGGGAAAAAAACAAAAACAGACTGTAAAAATGACTTTTTATCCCGTATTATTCCGCCGCTGTTGTAACATTGGTCCACGATCGTACATGCTTGCATCCTGCTGGTTTTTGCTTCGTCTGAGTTTGACTCACCGACGCCGGTCTTGGTGTGTCTTTGGTTTTCCGTGGCGCTTTTGCAATAGGGTTTCACTATTTTTTTAGCAAAATGTTAAGATGAGACAAGTGAAAGAGCATCAAGTTTCGATCTGATCATTTATGATCTGCTGTTGAGCCACGTTCCGCAGAAAGACCGGAACCTAGCATTGCAATTGTCACATATTTCTGTAGGGGGGGAAATATGCTACTTAATCAAATCTCAAAATGAAGTGCCGGCAAGAGTTTTCTAATTCAGTGAAAAAAGAAATCCCGTGATTTTGATCAGTCTTTATATTCTCTTAATTCGCCCTTTTTTTTTTTGTGTGTTTTGCGCTCGCATTAGAAAAGGAAGCGACTCACCTTGTGTGTCGGGATCGGCATCCCTGTCAAACTCCTCATCCAGTCTCTGTGGCATACTTTCCTCCTGGGTAGGGTGGGGATGCCGAATTCAAGCCCGTCGCAAAAGTAAACCATCAACAAAAAAGGATCCCGAGTGCACAATAACAATTTTTCTTTTTCATTTTTCAAAAATAGGAAGACACATTTGCTTTCCACTGCCAGGCCTGGCCGCGGCGGACAAATTAACAGTCTATTCTGTAAATCGTTTTTTAATTTTCAAAAGGGGTCTCTGTTTTTAGTCACTACGGCAGAGGAAAAACCTTATTTAGCGTTGTGTTAAACTAAAGGAGGAAGTCTTTTAGAAGGTCTGGAAATACAATTTCTCAATAATAACATCACTATTGTTTGGATAGATACATTATTTATACTTCTGAAGTTTCCGCTTAAACATTTTATTGAATAAGGGCCATTGTACGAAATGCCTCTGAAGCTGTTTCTTTCAGGGGGATTGAGAAAGACACTTTTATGGCGTGTGAATTTGTAACAAATGCAATCATTTCATTGCACTTTTCAATTTATCCGGGAAAAATTGTAATCTTCTTGACTTACCTCTTGAAATATGACCTAAATAACAGATTTCACTCAAGTAAAATAAAAAAACTAAAAAATAGATTAAAAAAAAATGGAAAATAGGTTCCGGCATGTGAAAAGGTTTTTCAGACTGAAGTCCCAACTGATTGCGCTCCCGCTCTGTCCTGAAGGTGGAGAACTTCATTTCCTTCAAATTGGAGGTGTGTGTGACGATATAGATGACGGAGACATGTTTATTGATGGCCCGCTTTCTAAAGGGCCTGAACTGCTGCTCGAGGGGGCCAAGCCCTCCTCCAACCCCTCCAGCCCCGGGATCACAGGTAGCCCCCTTGCTCATCTGCGCTGCGAGGTTAACGCGGCGGACCACGTCTAACACCCATCCCCACCGGTTGGTTGGTTGTTTGTTTGTTTGTTTGTGTGTGTGTGTGTGTCTGTGCGTGCGTGCAGGAGTGGACCTCCTGGTGGACCAACCGCTGACGACGGACAGCCTGATGACGCTGGTGGAGCTGACCCGCTTCGAGACGCTGACCCCGCGCTTCTCTGCCACGGTGCCGCCATGTTGGGTGGAGGTGCAGCAGGAGCAGCAGCAGCGGCGCCACCCGCAGCACCTGCACCAGCAGCACCACGGCGACGCCGCCCAGCACACGCGCACCTGGAAGTTGCAGAGCGACAGGTAGCTCCAACTAACGTCACTTCCAGATTGACGCTCTCAAATCAAGTGAACAAACCCAGATTTTGTCATAAACATGCTTCCAGAAACAACTTGGGATTTTTTTTATCGTTCACGGCCTAAAATTCTTTTTTTTTTTTTTTTTTTTTTTCATGTGATCAAGCTATACATTTTTTTTTTTTCTATACAAGTTTTTATTGTATTGAAAAAGAAATCCCATCCGAGTGTGACAGACCAATCCAACTTCATTTCAAGTTGTTAATAGTGCTATTCAGTTTATTATGTATTGTGTTGTTGAGTTCAGGATATTACGGGATGCTAGTTTAAGAGGGAAAAACAAATCAATAAAAAATGAAAAATAACACCTTTATGTGTTTGTATATTAAATACATGAGGCGCAGTCTTAGGTCCACGTGTTTTTTTTTGTTTTTTTTTTGTGCTTAAAGTAGGAAATCCAAACGTCAGTTCAAAATACTTGGTGTGAAATCCCCAGTGAACACGGCATAAATTAGCCTGTGCACACACGGCATGATGCAGACCAAATATTTGTCCTGTGTCCTGCATCTCGGATTAAGCATTTGCACTGCAATTCGGAGGAGACATTTTATTATATTGAAAATCACCCCCGCCGGAACTTTGCTGTGAATCACTTCAAACCGTTTATTTTCCTTCCGATCTAGCGTTCCAATTTTGGCGTGTTTTTGAATTCACATTAATGTCAGCGATGTCATATAAGTGAATAGCAATAGACTTTCTGCACCATTGGACTGTTTCTGGTCGCTGTTTTCTTGCACCAGTGCATAAATAATATATTAGGCTGCATGTGCAATTGCTATTGCTTCATAAACAAGACCCAATTTTAGATATAAAAAAAAATATGGAAGATTGCTGCCTGAGTTAGTCCCTTAGGCTCTAGATTATGCATTTTAGGATTGTATCCGTTATTTTGATCTTAAAATCAGGGAAAGCTACAGCCATGGGATTTTCTGCATGTCTGCCGCTAACTTGTTTCCACTCTCCTTGTTGCCAGGGTTTGCTTTGTTTTTTTTCTCATTCAGTTTGTGCATAATGCTCTGAAGCTGATGGAACTATCAATTAATCATGTATTAATCTCACAAATGCATGTGAGGAAATCTGGAGTTGCACTCTTCACAGCAATGAGGTCACTGTTGGTGAATTTGTAGCTACAAATTGCCTTGCAACTTCAGGTGAAGGCGAGACCCTGCTAGATGAGCTGCATTACTCAGCATATTGACCGTATTGTATAGTTAGAGCGCCCTCTGCTGGACAACGCTGTTACAATGGTGTTTTCTTTTACCATGATGTTGCATTATGAGCTTATGTTTGTCACTGCCTGAAGCTCCAGCTGGGACGAGCACCTGTTTGAGCTGGTCCTACCCAAGGCCTGCATGGTGGGCCACGTGGACTTCAAGTTTGTCCTCAACGCCAACATCGTCAACATTCCTCAGATCCAGGTCACTCTGCTGAAGAACAAGGCGCCTGGGCTGGGCAAAGTCAGCGGTGAGTCCTCCGGGTTTTTTTTTTTGCTTTTTTTTCTTTGTTTTTTGACGTGGAACCCAAATGCCAGATGGTTCCTGTCTGACACCCCGGCTTGTCATACCCTCGACAGAGACGGCAGTAGACCGGCAGATTTCGTTCCCCCTCTCCAGTGTCCTCCACGCCAACGGGGAACGCAACGGCCAGCCTCTCCTGCACGACTTTACCGAAGACATCCAGTTCATGGACATCGAAGAGACATCAGGTAGATTCGATTGTGAACCGAAATGTCGTTTAAAAATAAAATCCTTTTTAAAAATCTGCAAATGCGCTTTCGTAATTTGAAGGGAATGCTGTTTTGTTTCAGGCTCCGTGCTTTGTCCGTTCTTGGAGGACCACAAGGAGGACATCCTGTGTGGTCCAGTGTGGCTGGCCAGTGGGCTGGACCTCTCGGGCCACGCTGGCATGCTGAGCCTCACCAGCCCCAAACTGGTCAAAGGTAAAGGCCTCGCTCGCTCTTCTTCCATGACGGGAACCAGTATTCCTTCAACCGAGCCGCTGTCCTTCGGCAGGAATCGCCGGGGGGAAGTACCGCTCCTTCCTGGTCCACATTAAAGCGGTGAGTGACAAGGCTGTGGAGGACGGCCCCCGACCCGTGGTCAGGATGCCCAGCAGCAAGCCTCAGTGCGCCAAAGCCCACTCGCTGTCCACCCTGCTGCAGCGGGCTCAGGCCTCCAAGGTACAATCGCCATTTCAGAAGTCAGCCGGCGACCGTAAGGTTGCACGAGATGATGCTTCAGGTAAGATTACTCATGGTTTTGTTCCGCGTGCCTGTGTAGGACAAGGTGTCTTCGGTAAAAGCGGAGACCCCGGCGCCCTCGAAGAAAGTGGAGAACCTGCGAGGCTGCGACTTGCTGCAAGAAGTCTCAGTCACAATCAGACGGTTCAAGAAGACGTCCATCCCGAAGGAAAGGTCGGAGTTCATCCGCCGCATCGACCAATGCCGAACTTAGTCAGTCAGTAGAGGCGTAACCCGGAGCACACCCAATCCATTTTAACCGCCGTGTTTGTCGCGTTGTTCTCCCCCAGAGTGCAGCGCTGCGCGATGCTGCAGTTCCCGGACTTCCACGAGAAGCTGCTGGAGGCTCTGTGTCAGCGGGGCGAAGGCAGCTCCACCACAGAGCACGCCCAGAGCCTCATCCTGGACATCCTGTGCTGGCTGGCCGGCGTGTTCTCCAACGGCCCCTGCAGGTGGGACTCCCCGCTGCTCGGGAAAAAAAAATACCCACCCCCAATTCGTTGCTGGATTCTAACACTTGCCCGCCTCCTCAGCCTGAAAGAGGGGAAAGAGGGGCTGCTGGCCAAAACCCGCAGCAGGCTGACCGAGATCGTGCAGGTGTGTTTCTTCGAGGCCGGCCGCAGCATCGCGCACAAATGCGCTCGCTTTCTTGCACTTTGTATAAGGTAAGAGATACAAGCAGCGCCATCTTTGAGGTGTTTGTGTCTTTGGAAGATCTAAGTGAAAGTAAATCACATAGGGATTTGCTCCGTAGCAACGGGAAAGGCGATCCGAGTCAACAGGGTTTCGGCGTGAGCCTTCTGAAGGCTCTCCTCGACAATATGCCTTACTTACCTGCAGCAGCCACAGGTGGTAAGTCGCTGCTCCGCCGCATTGCCTCCGCCGCAGTTTTCCCGACACGCGCGATCGGCCGAGGCCAATTCATTGACACTATCGCGAATGATAAAACGGTCAAACGCTGATGCTGATGCTGATGCTGATGCTGTCTCCGGCCCCCAGGCTCCGTGTTCTGGTACTTTGTGTTACTGAACTATGTGAAGGAGGAGGACCTGGCGGGCTGCAGCACCGCCTGCGCCTCCCTGCTCACCGCTATCTCAAGACAGCTACAGGACAGGCTCACACCACTGGAGGCGCTGCTGCAGACCCGGTACCAGCCGGCTCTCGCTCATTTTCCTTCGCGCGTCTGTATCGGCTTGGGAGCTCAGCCCAGTGTTCTTCCCGCCTCCTTCTCGCCGCAGGTATGGCCTGTACAGCTCGCCATTCGACCCGGTGCTCTTTGACCTGGAGGTCAGCGGTTCCTCCTGCAAGAATGCCTTCAACAGCAGCATCGGGGTCCAGTCAGATGAGATCGACCTGTCTGACATTCTCTCAGGTGCGGGCCCTGCACTCCCTCACATAGGAGTCAGAAACTTCCAGACGTTGTTGTTCTGCGCATTCGGTGTTCTGGAAACACACGGAGGCTTCCTGCAGTGAACAACAGGCATAGCTGTTAACACACTGACCCGACGACTAGAGAGCATGATTTCAATTCACATTTCCAGAAACTTCATTCGGTTATGCGGCGCATAATTCTGTCCCACCTTTGCTCGTCTTTTTCAAAAAATGCTTTTGAATTTCCGGTTCATAATTCACAATCCCGGTAATTTATTTTCGATCAAGTAATAATTATGGCTTGTCAGAACACAGAGGAAGTGTGAGCGAGTCACTTTAGCTTAACGAAGGATGGTGTAAGATGCAATCGTGGTACACGACGTTATTGCCATTTATTTGACTGCAGGCTGTCTTGAATATTGTCTTCAGGCAGGTTTCAGAAAGATGAGTTTCAGTTGTGTATGATAGTCAATAAGTTTGACTGCATTTATTAACACAGTTCATGGAAGATTAAAAAAAAAAAAAATCTTTACTGGCTCTGCAGTAACCAAAAGAAAACCACACAAATCCTCATGTTCATGTTTCTGGATGTTAATTCTAACTGCATGCGCCGCAGGGAACGGGAAGGTCAGCAGCTGTGCGGCAGCAGAGGGGAGCTTCACAGCGTTGACGGGCCTCCTGGAGGTCGAGCCTTTGCACTTTACTTGCATCTCTACCAGCGACGGCACGCGGGTGGAGCGCGACGATGCCAGCATGTTCACTGGTAAACAGGTCGCGCCTCGAATGCGTGCGTTCGGGTCAAGCCACGCCACGCTAATATTCTACTTTTGCCCCCCCATCAGTGAGCACATTCGGTGTGACCCCGGCGGTCGGTGGCCTGTCAACGGGAACGGTCGGCGAGGCTTCCACGGCGCTGAGCTCGGCGGCCCAGGTGGCACTGCAGTCCCTGTCCCACGCCATGGTGTCGGCAGAGCAGCAGCTGCAGGTCCTGCAAGAGAAACAGCAGCAGCTCCTCAAGCTGCAGCAACAGGTGAAGGAGCGAAACGCAAACGTACAAAGAGTCCCCGTCGACAAACAGCAAGGAGGGGAGAGCGGCGAAGAGGAAGCAGCTGCCGATGCAGCGCGTCCGGGCAGGGAGGGTAGAAACCCGGTGACACCGTTTGTCTCTCTGAATCAGAAGGCCAAGCTGGAAGCCAAGCTCCACCAGACCACCTCGGCCGCCGCCGCCTCCTGCGTGGGCCCGATCCACAACTCCGTGCCTTCCAACCCCTCGTCCGCTCCGGGCTTCTTCATCCACCCCTCCGACGTCATCCCCCCGACGCCGAAAACCACGCCCCTCTTCATGACCCCGCCGCTCACGCCGCCGAACGAGGCCGTCTCGGCAGCCTTCAGCGCGGAGCTGGCTCACCTCTTCCCCGGCTCCATGATGGATCCCGGACCCGTCAACCTGGCGTCGCACAAAAACACACAAAAAGCCAAATCGGTGGGTGTTTCTGTCGGGCAGACTTCCATCGGTCCCCGCTGTCGGCCTCTCACGTCTTATAAGTGGTGAATAACGGGTAGGAAAAACAACGAGAGGCGGACGGATCGTCCCGTGGGCTGAAGGGGTGGGGCTTTATTAGTGTACACATTAGTTAGTAGTTCCTCTGGCTGTTGGCCGAAATATCAGCAGCGTAATCGCTGATGTTCACATGCATTATTAATTAGCTGCGCCACATTACTGGGGTTTTTTTTTTTTTTAACTTCGACTCTAAAACTGAGCTTCACATGTGCTTATTTGGGGCCGACTAGTGTTAGACCAAGTGGTTTTTGTGGAGATGTGGGTATGATGGGCTGAAAGGGAAAACAGTAGAACCTTGGCTTACCAACGCCCCTGCTCCTCAACAAATCGCCCTACGAACAGTTGGATTAAATTTTGAATCCAAGCCTCGGTGCAGGAAGACACAAACCACCAAAGTCACGGGCTTTCGGCATCGTGGCGTTGTAGTGTAGCGGCAGTTGTGCGCGCTACTGCGCGCTGCTATTTTCTCCTGTTTTAATTCTTTTTAGTCCTTTTCTCAGTAAGTTGGTACCTCATTATGGCTCCCCCAAAAAGTTACAAGTGCTAGCGTTGGTGTTAAGAAGAAGCTAAGAATTACAGTCGATCTAAACGTGGGAGCGGTGTCCGTGTGACAGATCCGGCCAAGCGCTACGGAGCGGTTTTGTCAACCATCTGCACAATTGTAAAGAACAAAGATGCGCTAAAGTCTGCTGATTCGGCCAAAAGGGGGTGACTACGTCAACGAAGCAAAGGTCTCAAGTCTTAGAAGAAGTAAAGAAGTTATTGTTGGCTTGGACTGATGACAGACAGCTCGCTGGGTATAGTGTTAGCCAAAGTCTCATATGGCAGAAGGCTTTACGTTTGCTGCTTTAGTGAAGGAAACAGCAAGTACAAGTGCTGGCAAGAAGAGAATGAACACCAGAAACACAGTAATAATTAATGTTCTCTTTGAATCCGTTCTGTATTTTTGCCACAGATCTCATGAAAATGTTTCAAAAGAGGACAGTATGTTTTTGACGGAGTCAAAGAACAAATTAGATTCGGAAGCCGAGGTTCTGCTTTATATATAAAAGCCATCGTTGGCATTTTGCATCGTCAGCCATTCTTTGCATTTTGCCAGCCTTCAGAGCATTCATGAAGCCAGAAACAGTGAATTGATTTGCTGAATGTTTGTACTTTTGGACTTCTGAAATCTTGATTGAATGGAATATCGTTTTTTCCTTTCTCTCCCCAGAGCCCCATGGGCAGCGGTCTGGCACTGGCCATTTCCCAGGCCTCCCATTTCCTGCAGCCCCCTCCTCATCAGTCCATCATTATCGAGCGCATGCATTCGGGTAGGTCACGTGTTTTGAACGGAACAGACAGGCTTCGGTGTTTGAGGGGAGTCAATCCAGAGAATTCAAGTCTCTTTGCCATTTTATAGGTTATTTATTGCCTTTTTTTTTTCATGCTCCAAACATTTCGAGGCCACTGTTCGATATTCAGAGTTATTCACGCGTGGTTTAAGGTCCTCACTGAAAATTATTATTTTAATTATAATTCCTTTTAATGTGTTCAGGGTAGTGCAGTGTTTGACTAGCCTCTAACTTTGCGTTCATTTCTAATATTTTTTCTCAATTTGGAAATACGTGCTAGACTCTGCTGTTGAAATATTTGTATTCATTGTTTTTCGTTGATTTTTCTTTTTGCCGCATTTTTGTCGGACGAGTCTTCGACCATTGCTTGTTACAGCCTATTAGTAACTATTAATTTGACATTATTAACATAACTACTTGCAGACTTTGGGTAATTTCTGAAACATTTTCCAGTTAATAAATAAATACGTTTTTATTTTTTTTAAATTGATTCCCGTATTTTCCAGACTAAAAGTCGCACCAGCCATAAAATGCATAATAAAGAAGGAAAAAACGTATATAAGTCGCACTGGAGTATAAGTCGCATTTTGGGGGGAAAATTATTTGTTAAAATCCATAGCCAAGAACCGACAAGTCATCTCGAAAGGCAATTTAAAATAAAAATAGAATAGAGGCAACAACAGGCTGAATAATTGTACGGTATGCTTATGTTACATGACACAACTGAGAACGTGCCTGGTATGTTAACATATTAAGAGTTATTCAGATAACTATAGCATAAATAACACGCTAAGAAGTTTACCAAACCATCTGTGTCACTCCAAATAACTAAAATCCAATGAAATCTTCATCCTCGGTGTCACTTTTAAACAACTCCGGCGCTTCCTCTTCTACATCGCTTACGTCAGACTCATCGTCAGTTGCAGTTACCGCCAATGTTGAAATTATCAACACTGGCCTAGAGCGCCCTCTTGGGGTTTAGTGTGAAAATAACATGTGAAATGATATACCGGTAATAATGTGTTAATAATCTCACACATAAGTCGCTCCAGAGTATAAGTCGCACCCCCGGCCAAACTAGGAAAAAAAACTGTGACTTATAGTCCGGAGAATACGGACTATAATCCGTATACATATTTCAATTTAAAAAATGGCAATCGGATTATTGACCATTACTTTTGTGCTGTATTGCTCAGCAGGAATAGACTTGTTACTTTTTTTTAAGATTTTTGCGAGACATGATGCCTTTCCTGACAGGGCGTAATTCAAGTCATGAAACTGTTGGAAACTTTCAGTTGATTTTCCAACGGTCTCCTACCGAAGGAAGCCGCCGACTCCTGCGTGTAAATCACAGCGACTGTTCGTTGATGATTTTTGACGGCGCAGAGCAATGATAGCCTCGTAAATAGCACAGGGCGTGATGAATCTCGCATGATTGTATGAAAAGCTCATTCCAGACGTTTGTCTGCGCTTCCTCCCAGGGGCCCGTCGATTTGTCACGCTGGACTTCGGCCGCCCCGTGCTGCTCACGGATGCTCTGATCCCGACGTGCGGGGACCTGGCCTCGCTGTCCATCGACATCTGGACGCTGGGCGAGGAGGTGGACGGCCGCCGGCTGGTGGTGGCCACGGACATCAGCACCCACTCGCTCATCCTGCACGACCTGCTGCCTCCGCCCGTCTGCAGGTTCATGAAGGTCCGTGTCCGCCCCGCGCGCGTTTTCAGATCGTCCCGCGACGACGCCGTTCGATTTCCCTGACGCCCGTGTGTCGCCTCAGATCACTGTGATTGGCCGCTACGGCAGCACCAACGCTCGGGCGAAGATCCCGCTGGGCTTCTACTACGGGCACACCTACATCCTGCCCTGGGAGAGCGAGCTGAAGTTAATGCATGACCCTCTCCGGGGGGAGAACGAGGCCGCCAGTCAGCCGGATGTGGAGCAGCACCTGACCATGATGGTGGCACTGCAGGAGGATATCCAGTGCAGGTCAGACTGGAAGCAGCACAAGGACATTTATTCATTATCAATTTATCTAATTTATTAATCTATCTGTCTAATCCGTTGTTTTTGTATTGATTTGTGTCGAGAAAGAAAACCAGCGGAGGAATCCCAAGCTAGAAATAACCTCACTCATGTTCATGATTGGAGGAATACTCTTTCGAAAAGCTTTCAGAAAATGTTGTTTTGATGTTTTCGTCAAATAATGGATTTATACCCTCTTGGATTTCCCTATGCTGCCGACCCCAGCTTGAAGCAATAGAAAAAATGCTATCGAGAGATATCTATGTTACTGGTACTTTAAACACGAGCGATCGGATACCTGCAACACTGGCTCCAATCTTGTCCACAGCGAAGCCAGATAGGTAGCCAAAAAAAAAGCCTCAATAATAATAAGCATTTTATTGCAATGAGATGTAAACAGTGCAGAGAATCGGAAACAGTGTTAACAGGATGTGCCAGTTGAAAGTAAAAGTGCGGTTTGATACGTAAACACACGTTCTCAACTGCCAGTAAACATAAATCATTTAAAACAACTGTTGATTTAAAAAAAAAAAAAATGAAATGTGGTCATTTTATTATATTTAAATTTCAGATCTTTTTTTTTTTTTTTTTTGCCAGTAATTTTAAATGTCTTGATCCCAGCATTTAACCGTTCTAGTACCAGTGAATAAGTAGTGTGTCACACACACACAATTAACTCAACTGTGCATTGAACTTATATTTGATAGCTTCAAATATATGTATATATATATATTTCTGTATAACATTCCCTTTATATCAAATCATAATCTAGATAAATGTTCTCCATTTTCTGGGGTCATTGTGTCTGGGTGAGGAAGCGGTGGTTGCACGAATGACCACCGGTGCGGTATTTTCCCCTGCGCCAGGTACAACCTGGCCTGTCATCGCCTCGAGACGCTGCTCCAGAACATCGACCTGCCACCGCTCAACAGCGCAAACAACGCCCAGTACTTCTTGCGCAAACCGGACAAGGTGGTGGAGGAGGACCAGCGTGTCTTTTCGGCCTACCAAGACTGCATCCAGCTGCAGCTGCAGCTCAACCTGGCCCACCACGCCGTGCAGCGGCTGCGCGTGTCGCTGGGCACCACCCGCAAGTCGCTCCTGGCCGCCCGGTCCAGGGACGCCCAGGAGCTGGTCCTGAACTCGTCCACGGAGCAACTGAGGACGATCATCCGCTACCTGCTGGACACGCTGCTCAGCCTGCTGTACTCCAATAACGGTGAGCGCCGAGTCGGGGGCCTCCCGCGCCCCCCCCCTTCCCCCCTCCCGGGCGGAGTCCAAAAGAGTCCCCTGATTTTCACGCCCCCCCCCCCCCACACACATCTGCCCCCAGGTCACTCAGTGCCCTCGGTGCTCCAAAGCACCTTCCACGCTCAGGCCTGCGAGGAGCTCTTCAAACACCTCTGCATCAGCGGGACACCAAAGATCCGCCTTCACGCCGGCCTACTGCTGGTGCAGCTGTGCGGGGGCGAGCGCTGGTGGGGCCAGTTCCTCTCCAATGTGCTGCAGGAGCTCTATAACTCCGAGCAGCTCCTCATCTTCCCCCAGGACAGGTCGGCGCCCCCTCCTCCCACCCCGACACACGCACCTGGCTCAAAGCTACACTTGATACACGACTTTGTCTGCAATGTCAGCGTTCCCTTCTCTCTCTCCCTCTCTCTCTCTTTCTCCCCGTCAGGGTGTTCATGCTCCTGTCCTGCATTGGCCAAAGATCCCTGAGCAACAGCGGGGTCCTGGAGGGTCTCCTGAACCTCCTGGACAACCTGCTGTCCCCCCTGCAGCAGCCGCACACCGCCATCCAGCGCAGGACCGAAGGTCAGGACGCCAACATGCGCTGGCATTTTCCCGGTAGTTGCTTCCCCCGCGTAACAGTTTGCGTGCTCCCAGGCGTCCTGGACATCCCGATGATCAGCTGGGTGGTGATGCTGGTGTCCAGGCTGCTGGACTACGTGGCCAGCATCGAGGACGAAGCCTCCGGCGGCAAGAAGCAGCTCGGAGGGAAAGAGAGGGAGAGATCATTTACAGGTACGCCGGGACCGGTTCCAGAATGACATGCTTCTGCTGAAACGTTTTCTTTTTAGATCCTGCAGTGTATGGAGGACAAAGTTCAGGGGCACAAAAATCTTTGGCATGAATTAAAATCCAATCCAAATTTTAGGGCAGACATTCCCCGCTTTCACAATCATACAGTATTTTATTTCTTAGTCTACAAGGCTAAAAAAAAAAAAAAAAAAAAAATAACATTTTTTTTTTCACAATGAAATTTTTTTTTTTTTTTTTT
>CAAKHD010005927.1:16968-28972 GCA_901007705.1 Fistularia tabacaria
TTGTTGTTTTTCGTGGGCCCCTTTTGAGGCGGCATTAAATCGGTTGGGCTTTCGAGGGCTTTTTTTTTTTTTTTTTTTTTTTTTTTTTATTGAAGAGGCTTGTTTTCTTTGTTTGTGCTTTGCAAAGTAGCCACTTCCACTGACAATGCCGCCGGCGGCTCAACAGCTGGTTCGCTGCGGGCCGACAAAGGCCCCGTCAAAGCCGGCAGGATGTAAATCTGAACGAGGTGATTAGCCGGTACATTCTGCTGACAAATGAGTTTTGCAACTGAAGGCTCTGACCGTGGAAATAAAATGTAATTCCAGTGTATCCGGGTGCCAATCGAAGACGGAAGAATCGTAAAGCGGCGCAGAAGAAACGTTTAGCAATGAATCGAGTCTCGAGTGAATCTGAGGCGTGTCGCCGGGCCTCGGTCCTACCAAGGTAGTTCCACCGTTAATACTTGGCTCGGTTATGTTCGCCTAGATATTTGATTTGGATCTCAGGAAATCTACCCAAGTGAGACTGATGTTGTGGAACTACAACTATAGAAGAGATGGGAGGTGCTGCCGGGGCTTAAATAGCTTTAATTAGAGCCAGACAAAGACCTCCTTATACATCTATAGTGGCGGGGGATCACTGGGGCTGAGGCTTTGGAAGCCCAGACACGGAAAAATAGCAATTGCCGCTAAAAAACACAGCAAATAAGGGAACAAAATACACGCCGATTTTTTTTTTTTTCCTCTATGAATGAGTCTTCAGTTCCTTCATGCGTGCTGTTGAGCGAGCGAATCTGCCGATACAGCGGTTCGTACCGAGGTGCCGGCAATCGATAGCAAACTGCGTCCAAGCACGCACTGGTGTTTGAGACGTTTCATTGAAGGTCACCGCGCATGAGATGAAGAGGCACGGTTGTCGGGCGATTCGGAAACATCGGGAGGAGTCGCACCGCATCGCAGAAGATCAAAAGAGGGTTCCGCGAAGAAGACGCGCCCGTAATGTTCGAGGGATTTTCCCGTGGAGCGGAGGCGCGGCCTGCCGCCGCAGCGCAATCAGAGGAAGAAAGTCCAGCGAGGCCATGTGTTCTCTGTCTGTTTACAGTGCTTTTATTAGGCATCCTGTGGCACAGGCAGCCTTTTGAAAGGCCGTCTTTATAGGAGCTTTCCTGTTTATGCTTAGGGGTGGGAGGTCAGCGCTCACAGTTCTGTGCTGAATATGGTCAATCTGCTCGGATAGGAAATCTTTGTGTGTGCGTGAGAGAGAGTGTGTGTGTCAGCTGGATGACGGCGGGGATTGGAAGTGAAGTTGCAAACAAAGCTCGGTAGGTCGTCATTGAAACTGCAGAAATAAGTCCGGAGCTTTGCCTTCCATGCCAGAATTCTGAGATGCCGTAAGCAGGGGTGGCAAAATCACGCACGCAAAAAAAACAAAACAAAAAACAACCAAACACTCGGAATAGGCTTTAAGAAATACAACATTGCAGCGGTGCCTCAGAGAAATAATATTTTGATATTTAAAGGTTGCAAAGGCAAATGTGTTTAACTGAGCCGGATATGTTGGAGCACAACCAGCGGAGACTCACCCGAGGACCCCTCTTGCCCGGCATGCCTGGCTTCCCTGGAGGTCCCAGCAGTCCCTGCAGAGAGAGAGAGAGAGAGAGAGAGAGAGAGAGAGAGAGAGAGAGAGAGAGACAGTAGTCAGTCAGTTCTGCATGTTGTCATGTTGAGCGATACATCAGCATGATGTATAAATAAAAAAAACAAAAACACATTCTGCGATTGGAGTTTCCGGCAGAGCACAGGCTGCGCGGTAGAAAGTGACACCTTTTCTTTCTTTTTTTTTTTTTTTTCTTCAAGTAATTCCATCCCCGGGAGATGAAAGTTAAGCCTTATCCACCAGGAAATTCTGAGCCTGTATGGCAGGATGCTGTAGCCATAACAGATCATTTCCTGTACGACTCGATGCCTCCGTGTGGCTTTATCACACACTCAGTCGTTTTCTTTTAATCAAAAAAGTGGAAAGGGAGAAGCGAAGAAAAACAGGGCGCTTTTGCTTTTGCCGAGACAAGCAAGGAACTGTTTTGTCCGCCACCGGATCGTGATACAAATATGCGTTCAAGCCTCGGTGAGCGTTTCAAAAAATGTTTCAGAACCGGTGGATGAACAACAGATTATTTACTGTGCACGAAAACAACCGCACCAGGTAAAAGTGCAGCATCATCGGCCGGTAAACTCCAGTGAGCTCCGTGCGAAAGCCTCTTTCTTCGTCTCCGTTTTCACGAGACTATACATAAAGACCGCAGTCCAAAAGTAAATGTGATTTTAGAGCCACTTGTGTTTAGTGTGCCTTGGTTTTTTTTTTTTTCGGGGGTTTGCATCGCTCTGATTATTATAATTGGCGGCCCGTCGTCGCCGCCAGGATGACCTCCACGGTGGAGACCACCCTTATAGTTACAGGCGGTGCGCTCGCTGGTGGCCTCCCGACCTGTCAACGTCAACACGCAAGCCTGTCCGTCCTCACACTTCTTCCCGCTCGGACTCGCCTTCCTCGGGCTCGTTTGTTTATCCCCTACCGTCCGTCCACCTGTCCGTCTTCTCCGTGTGCCGTCCTCCCTGACTGAAGTTCTCGCTTCAAAGTTCAAGCCAGGAGGGCGTCGCTCTCACAGAACCTCCACATCAGTCAGCATTTTACAATAACCATACTTGAAAATGGTGAAAGCTGTTTTTGGTTATGAGGTCTAGACTTCCTCTGCGTGCCTATAAGAAAGTCAGACCATGATTTGTGCGAACAGACAACCCTTTTTAAATTTCACTGGAAATGGTGAAAGCGGTCCTTATTGCATAATTACTTGCGATAAGTTGCGGCATTTAACAATTTACTTTAAAAAGAAAAGACTATTCTTTCGGAAGCCGACAGTGTGCTTGGATTCTTTATCGCCTCATTTCAAATGACGCCGCTTTCGGTCGTTTGCGTTAACGCTAGGCTTCTTTGCAGTTCTTGCGCAACTTCTGATACAATGACGCAAGATTAAAATATCAGCTTTCATTCTCGGCAGCCCCGCGCATGGAGAGGATGCACGGATTAGATTCAGCACTTCCACGGTAAACATACACAGCAGCCGATTCTTCTTCGATGACAGACGTGTGCCTCCAACCGCGATAAATGAAAAACCTCAACGCGGGGGTTGGAGGCGGAAGGGGGGAAGAGAGAGAGAGAGAGAGAGAGAGCAAGATAGCATGTGAGTAGAAAGTTTATGTTCGTGAAATCCCAGCTAGGCTCGAGCTTAAGTGCCGCTGGCTTCTTCTGACACCTCCAAGAGCGCTGCACGACACGCCACAAACGCAACGCATCCAGATTGCACTCCCCCTCCGAAGTTCACACTCATCCACAAGTCCCATGTCCACGCCCCTAGATGCGTTCTCCTCATATTTCTAATCAAATCCCTTAACTGTGTTTAACCCTGGCAAAATAAGCACTTCACACATTGCAGGAAAAGCATGGGCTGTTCTGAAAACATGAATATACAGCGGCGTCTGTTCTAACTGGCCGCGCCGAGACGTTCAGGCACACATTTGCATTCACTGAATTGCATTTGTTGTAACATGACCCTCGCTTCTGAGGCTTCAGCGTAGGACGATGTCAGGTGAAATATGTCTAGCTTGGCATAAGTTTGATTTTACTACATCTCCATCATTCCTCCTCATGCACACAGAGATCATAGGTAGAGCTTTTAGAGGAACGGTACTTCGGTTGAATGAAATGACGCGGAGTGAAATCAGATGTAAAATGATGGACCCTCCACACATCGCAGCCTGCGAGCTACGGCGGCAAATTACAGACCGAAAACAAAGAACAGACACCCTTGGAAACGCGAGCAAGGCTTTCTCACTACTTACACCGTACGTTTTAGGACTCTTTTGTGATTCGATCAAAGGTTTTTTCTGACACACCCAGCCAACCGAACATCTGGTGATGAACAACCACGGAGTCGGATAAAGTCATGAACTTTCCCGAACGCAGTGGATCCGCTCGTGCCAAACAACCTGGAAAACTCAAGTGTTTTTTTTCTTTGACTCCACAAGTACGAAGACGTACTTGTATGCTCCCTCAAAGTGGAGTCATTGTTTAGCTAAAAATCAAAGTGACTGTACTTTTAAAGCTCAAGAGGCCAGTCAAGAGGCACACGAGATAAAGGAGGGTCTAAACTGAACTCTACAGTGAGGGCGCAAAAGGGACGGTCTGCCTCACATAGTCGCTCCCAGGGATATGGGCCTTGCCTACCTTTCCGCTTGCAATTGGAAGCTGAGTGATGGTGTTTACTGACTGCTTTGACCCTTGACCTGGCTTTGAAGGAGGGCCATGTGACCTCCACTAGCCCTCTATGACAGAGGAATCTGGTGCGGAGACGGCAAGGCGTCAGACCTGACACGTCACGCCCAGCCTCCAGGGTTCTGTGCACAGAGCAAGAAGAAAAGGGGGGAGAAAAAGTAGGATTTCTAGCCTGTGTGGGAAATAAGGCAGTGCTACATTAGCCTTTATGTCTGTGTGGTCGCTGATTTCTAGCCCCGGAGCACTAAACATCAAGCCTGGTCGTTCACCAGTGACAGAAGTAAGCCCATATTATGAAGCTCCCATTGCACATCGCTCACTTCCAACTCGCAACGACCATAAACCATCAGACTCACCAGTCACAACTGCCAGCACAAGCAGCTAAAATATAGCCTGCATTTTTGCGCCTGTATTTTGTACTTAGTCGAGGTTTTATGCTCCCGTTCAACAAGCATTAAATGTGGCAGTCTGGCTGCTGTCAAAAACCAAAGAGGACACCATGCTAGCTCCGGGTTTTTTTTTTCTCTTTTTTTGAATTCCGCTCTTTGACCGAAGTTGTCCACAGCCATTTTATTTCGCCACATATATGCGTTCTCCGCCATTCAAGCATTCGGCCTTCAGCGAGCCCGTGCGAATGTATCGAAAATGTAATTGGTGACTTTGGGCTGAGCTAAAACAGCAGCGAAGCCAAGCGGACAAAGGCTCTTACCGGCGGGCCGGGATCTCCTTTTTGTCCCGCAGGTCCGTCGAGCAGTGAGAATTGAGTGGGCGCCACGTCCCAGCTCTGGAAGCCGTCGGTGGCAGGTGGTGTTACTGTATTATAGGAAGCTCTGGTTGGTCGAGGGGTGACTGGAGCCCTGGTGGTTTTGGCTTGCTTTGTTGGCTTGGTGACCTGTTTGGAATCTGGCTTGGCGGTTTTCACTGTAGTTTTGGAGACTGTTGACTTTGATGGGGTCACTTTGGATATTGTTGGTTTAGACGGGACAACCTTGACAGAATTAGCCTTGGGCTTGGACGGAGTCGTTTTGGATGTTGTAACTTTAGGCTTGGTGAATGGTTTCTTGGCTGTGGTGGGCTGTGGTTTCTTTGGAACTGGACCCAGGTCTGATAGGACAGAGTCGGGCTTTGTCTTTGTAGGTTTGGTGCTGGTAGTCGCTGGGGCAGTAGGTTTCTTCTTGTTTTCTGCTCCTCCAAATGTCTTCTTGGGGATACTTCGAGGAGTGGGCTTTGGGGGAGGTGATTTTGAGATTTTCTGTTTTGTAGTTTTAGCAGTGGAGGGTCTCGGGGTCGGCGGTTCCGTCGGTGGTACTCTGGTCGTCAGCGGCGCTGTAACAGTTTCCATCCTGGCCTTCGCAGTTGGAGGGGTCAGGCCAGGCCGAGCTGTGACTGCCATCAAAGTTGTTTGTAGGGGCGTCGCGCTGGTCCGAGGCATGGGCTTGACCGTCTGGGTGGGGGCCACATATCTCACGGCCGAGGCGGCAGCCGCAACGCTCCTGGCTAGGCTAAGCCCCGTCGCCTTCCGGGCCTTTTCCGCGCTACCTTGTTTCAGAGTAGCAGCTACAGATGTTATGTTTGTTTGTCGTGGTATGATTGGCAACAAGGGAGAAAGGTTAGGCCTGTATGTGTCCGCTTCCCTGCACTGTTTCTTAATGTACCTGCAGTAATTGTGAGCTGCCTGTGCAGAAGGGACCAGATCAAACTGGCAGATGGCTCCTTCAAAGTGTGCTGAAGCTTGTAGTTGGCTTGCTCGCCCCAGAAGGAAGGAGCCCTGGAGTTCTGGAGCCGGTCCCTCCTCACCGTCCCACCCAAAGTCCGCATGAACACTCTGCTCTCCGCAGGAGGCATATAGAGTCACTCTCTGTCCATTAATTCCCACGGCCAGCTGGTGCCACTGGCCATCATGGGGCTCATAGGGCAGCGCCACCGAGGTGTTTGGTCCAGTGTGAAGGACCAGATTGCCCGGTACAAGCTGCAGACCGAGAAGGAGCTTCCTGCGGCCTGAGAGCAGGGTGAAGAGGAAAGCACTGTTGACGCGGTGCGAGCGCACACTCAGGACCAATGCCACATCGGTCCAGATGGCTGCTGGGAGAACCGAGCGCAACGGGGCTTCGATGTGCGCCCGCTGGTTAAGGATGATTCCAGATTTGAATGGAATGACCCCAGCTGGCACCGAGTGTGACGGCTTGTCTCCCTGAAGCCCCAACTTTTGGAGGATGTCCACATCTGGAGAGAGAGGAAAGCTGTGTTAGTTGTAGAAATACTGCAATTGGGCTATTTACACACCGGTTCAACAGGGCAAGAGGGAAAACGTTAATCTTTCTCGTTCTTTAAGTAACTCTATTTTCCATCTTTCTGTTAAAGGAGGTCATCTATGATAGCTGAATATCTTGTTTATACGAATTGCATTGGTTCATTCTTTGACATGACGTCAATGGCGCTTAGATGATTGAAGACCAATAGCAATGCAGGGCCTCAAGTGTGAGCAAATCAAGGGGTATCAGCAAAAAGTCAAAGCACAGGAAAAGTTCAGCATCTCATGACGGCTGTTATCAAACGAGGTCAATGGCTGGAAAATTTCAAGAACATTGGAGAAAAATGAGTTAGCAGATACGAATGAAAGCAGACACACCGAGGGAAACATATTATTAATGGGACATTGTAGACTTTGTGAGAATTTGCTCTTCCTGACATATGTGTAGCTCAGCAAAATATTTCTGCAGTCTGCCAAAAGCTGTTGGACCGACTACACTGGTGTGTCATCACATGGCAGGCATGGCAGCATCTCAACGGTACATCATGTCAGGCTGATGTTAGAGCCAGCGCAGAAAAAGCACTCAAAGCAGAGCAAAAACAAAAGAGAAGTTATGGCAAAACGATAATAAACTTATTGGCTTTCGAGGTCACCAATATGGTACTTTGCGCCGTCTACTCCTTCACTTACATGTCAAAATTAATGACAGACTGACAAAAACTGTACCGGTGGTAGAGGAGCTGTCGGTTCACGCCGCGCAAAAGTTCTCAGAGTGGCGTTTAACTCAACCGGTCGGCGGTTCTTCGCCTCATGCTTCTGTCCATCAAGGCAAGTGTGCTGTTATTTTTGTCCCAAGACGTGAAGCATAATCAGGACTAAAAACAACTGGCCTCCATGTTGTGTTATTTGCTATAGAGCCCTGGAAATTCCATGATTATAATCTAAAGTCATTCACCAAATCTGACTTACGGCGGGAGCGCTGCAAAATATACAGCGACTTCAGACTCGCACTTTTTTCAAATTCCTCCCCTTCCCTTGGCGATTGAATGGGGAGTGTGTGAGTGTGTGAGTGTGTGAGTGGTGGGAGTTGAATCAAATATCTCTTCCACTCACTTTGTATCCAAACATAGAAATAGATAAAGAAAAAAAAGAAAAAGACCTTTGACACAATTCCAACACACACAATGCAGACAAAACAAACAAACAAATCAGATAAAAGATCAGATCTGATTGAAAATGTACTTAGTTCCTCATGCAATGTGTTTATTTTATTTTTTTTTTTTAATTATCATTAAATGATCTTAGAAAAAGAAGCCAGAGGAAAGTGTTTCTCTCAGGACTTGGTCGTATTTTTTGGTTCAGTATCTGAGAAGGGTGGAGGATCTTAAATCAAAAAAACGTCATGATGGGTAACGAGTACTCGTGCACAGACAAACGGTCACATCTCCGTTCATATGTTGACCAACCTGACCTAGTTTACTTGTGAGTTGTTTTTGAAAATGAAGATAAAAATAATAGAAAAAAATAAATAAAAATCAAATATTTCCTCGATGCTATGATTGCGTTTAGGGATTAAATCAAGATACATGTCCGTTGCATTGCCAATACACACATGATGGCAGAGGGAAGAAACAGGAACATGCTCAGCCACTGTCCAAAGACACCAGTACCAGGAATAAAACATCATCCTTTGGGTTTGAATCTTTTCTTCCACAAAATCTACTTCATTTACACTCGAGGAGCCAAGATCTGGTCGAAGTTCAAATACAGACTTGCACTTACTGGTGGTTGATAGAGCGCGTCTTGGAAATGTTTGCTTCGCTAGCATGTAGTTAGCAGTTTGAATGCTTTGGGAAATGAATTAGCATACGGGCTTAAAAAAAAAAAAAAAAAAAAAAAAAAGGGCAGGTTTCTTCTCCTCTTCCCCGGACTCTCATCAGTAGACTAAGTATTCACATTCATAACATGACCACAGTCACCACAAGTGAGGACAGCATCTCCACGCCTGGAAGCGGAACAGTTTCCAGTGTTCCTGCCAAACGTGTCTCTCCGTTCCGCTCCTCATGGACCGATCACGGGCACGGGCCCCTCAACGTCCTCATCGTGGCTTGACTCACTCTGACCTGGGATCACTGGGCCCTGACTAATGAGGACGGAAGCCCTGCTGGTGAGAAGATGGTGAAACGGGTAAATATTGTTGGTGACAGGACAGAGAGCGGGGAAGAGGGGAAGGAGACTGACGTACTGGGAAGCTTTACGGAGCTTTCGTCGAGGGCGTTTTCTTTTGGAGTTTAACATTTTCTCCCTCTGGCTCGGACACACAGACTTTGTGTTTTACAAAAAAAAAAAAAAAATTAGATTTCGTAAATTTTACGAATGGTTATCAAGAAGGAGACCGAAAAAAAGGCGCGACCTGAAAACTCCAGCGAGTATCTTGAGAATTTGTTTTTCGACGAGCTTTGCGCTGAAATGTATCGGAATACCATTTGCGCGGCTCAAAACGAACGGTGTCCCTCTCGCGCTTTGGCGGCTCTTTGCGGCCTCGCCACATTTTTAGCGTGAAAATAAAAGATTGCATGGCAACCGAAACAACCTACGCCTACGAGCGATTCCTTTGCCGGGCGAAGGACGAGCCGAATTGAGACGCACCTTCCTTTTCGTGATCGTTTCCACCGTCAACGTCGGCCCATAATGCCTTTTTCTCGCCTCAAAACATGAAAGGCTTTATAAAATACTCAGTGGAAACAAGACCTACTTGGCACATAATAACCATCCTCGCTGTGAATTTCCCCCTCTGTGTGGTCTCTTCTCCAGCTTGGCACGAGGGCTGCGGGCACATTACATGTGTCTGCACATAGACTCCGGTGTCTGAACTTGTTAAGTGAAATACCCCTTGCATTATCACCAGCTTTAGGTGCGCAGCATTCACAATATACCGGTTGCACGTGAACACGTCAACCGACCGTCAGGAAATACCAAGTCCAAGCTGAAGCCAGTGATTGGTGCGAATGCACTGAAATGATTTTCCTTCAGCTGGAGAAAGCAAGAAGACACTGAATCATTTGCGGTGCTCCGGAGTGGAGAATGTATAACTTGATATCGAATTGCTTGTAATGGGGTTACATTTGAGAAAGTCTTCTAATAGTTTCATGACTTCATCTTTCTTGATTCGTGAATGAGTCCTTTAGTTTTAAGTATATGACTGCTGTCATCTTCATATATTCACGCTGATAAGTGCGCACATTATCCAAAATGTCCAGATTAGTTGACATTTAAGTTTGGCTTCGTTGCATCATCAGACCGTTTCAATGCCGTCAATGTAACACTGTAAGGTACAGCAGGGGATGTCATGTTACGCGGGCGTCACTATTTGGACATTTGCAAAATATTGCTTTTAAGTGAGTGGCATTAAAACATATGGCAAGAAAAACAGAATATCATTGGGGCCTTTGAAGGTCAAATCTCTTACTTTGGAGGTCACGACAGCGACATGTCAACCGGTTTATTCACTGTTATCGTTTGAAGCGTAAGGATATCAAGCAAGGGAGGGGTTTAAACATGCCAAATATAAGTCAGTAACACGGCCAGCTTTTAGATTCCCTCTGAATCGGTGCTGTTTCATCAATGATACGAGACAATGTCCACGTGACCACTCTCCCCTCTGCTCGTGTTTGCAGTTTGCAACACGCCGACCGCGTTTCTGTTCCAAAACATTCGGTCATCGTCGATGGAACATGCCAGCGAACAACAAGAAACTTTTACCCCCAGAAATTGAAGCGTGGCACTGACTTCCTTTTTGCTTTTCTCTTCCAAGCCGAGCCTTGTAAAATACAGGAAGAAATAGATTTTGTCCGTGATAGAGAATGAACGTCTGGACGCAGAGCCTGGCGGATAAGGAGCGGAGCACGTTCTTTGTGCAGCTATGGCAGCGAGGTTAAGGAGTTATCACCGTGGTCACCTTCACGTCTATGAATGATTTCATCGCAACGCTGCTCACTTAGCTTACTCAACTCTTGTAGTCATGGCAACCCCTGGCCCAATTCTCATCACAAAGCGTTTACAGACTTGGGCGATGACCAAACAGGCAAGGAATTACTCCGACCCCCCCCCCTTCCCCAGGATGTTTCACAGTTTTTTCCACTGGTTAATTTTTTTGCAAAGAAGAAGGTGAGGGGTGAGGAAATAAAATGAATGGCTGCATCTGAGTGTCCATACCTTCAGAGTGTACTTGAGTAAGTCCCAGGTAACAAGTACAATATAAAACTGTACAGAGCAATAGGGCTCTCCTGGAAAAAAAAAAGAAGAGAAGAGAGGATGTTAGACAAAGGCAGCAGTCACACAGAAGCGTACATGAATTTATAGATTTCCCTGAGGTTGCGTTCGCTGAAACTTATTTTGGGATATCCTTGACTAGGATAAACTTCTGAAAGAGGCCAAAGACAGGTGGTGCAACAACAAAGCAGCGTTTGAACAGCGTGAACTTTGAATTTGCATTTTTTTGTTTTTTTCCCGCAGGGATTTACATACGAACGTTTTTATTCACCCCGCCTTGATTTTTTTCTCACGATATATTTAAAGAAAGAAATGATGAGATTTTATTCAATTATTCCCTGTAATGCGCAGCACACGCCGTGAATTCCGACAAAATTTCAAATTTTGGAAGCACGTAATGAAGTTCATTACAGGTAAAATATTTAAAGTAATTTCCTGACATTCCACCAGAATTTTTAACCCTGTTTTGGTTAATTTAATTATTTTTTTGATTTTTTTTCATTTTTAAATACAACTACATCTCCCAGTTTTCCTCTTTTATGGCAGGTCAGTTACAGCGAACTGATAACCCTACAGTGCCCTCCTGTGTTCCGGGGATCACCATTTTACTAAATTCATGCATTTCTTTTCTTCACAATGCCCAAGTATTTATTCGTGACACATCGAGGCGGCCGCTGTGACACCGCCTCATGGTCACGCTTTGCCACAGTCACCTGTGAGACCTCTTGATTAATGATCTTGACCCGACGCTGCGAAATCAATAAAGGTTTTCGCAACATTTTTTTCAAACATTTTTTTTCCAGAATGATTTGAGGGTAGAATATCTGTATGTAAACATTGTCTCTATGTTTCATTAGGGTTTACGTAACACCAAAACACAGATTCTATCCCATATGCTTTGCAACTCAACTACAGCTTTAATAGGAAAAACAAACGCGAACTAGATTCTGCTAAAGTACTTACAACTCAGCAAAACAGAACAGCTCTCAAACTGCGGTTTGGAAGACAGAAAATCTCGAGCAGACTTATCCATCAGCCCTGCTCCCAAAACCAACATACAGTATGCGCCTGCGCACACACACACACACACACACACACACACACACACACACACACACACACACACACACACACACACACAAGCCTCCGACCACCCTCGACACTCACAGGCG
>CAAKHD010005927.1:40050-62215 GCA_901007705.1 Fistularia tabacaria
TTGGGGTGTCCGGTTGCCCCCCTCGGGGTTTTCGGGCTTGGGGGGGGGAACCCGAGAACGGGGGGGACCCCCCCCGGGACCCGGGGGGGGGGTGCAAAACCCCCCCAGAGAGGCCCCCCCCCCCCCCCTGCTAGAACCTTCTTGTTGTCAGGCGGACGCGCTGAACAGCGCCCGGTCTGTGTGACTTCTTTTATTTGGAAATGTCAAAAGTTGTTCTCAGATGATGCCGCGTCTGATTGGTCGTCGTATTACCGTAACCCGTAGAAAAATAACGGCTGAGTCTTCGTGTGTGTTCACTCTAGGATCCCGGTACCGCTCTGTGGGTCAACTGGTACCGGGACGCACAGAAAGAATACATAACGTACATTGTATCCGATTTATTCACGATCTGATTCTGAAGGATGTTTCATTTGGGGAAATTACCGGATTCTCTCCGCCTGTCTTTGACTCACTGTCGACGCATGCGAAGACGCTTGGCTCGGTCGCATGTCTCACCCACAGCCGCTACCTTCTTAAAGGGGCCGCGCCGGCCGGTAACCCGTAGTACACGACCGCTAAATTGAAACCCCCAATCTGGCAGTATGGACAACAAAAAAAACGTCTTTGGAAAGCTTCTTCGCGCAGGGTGAAAGAGTCAGTGCGGAGACAGAAGAAGCTGCATTTAACAGACAATTCCAGGAGTCCGATTTGAAATATGGATTTCTTGCAACAGGTCGTTCCCACGCGCCGAACCCGCTGTGCACAATATGCAACCGGCTCGCTCATGAGGCAATGAAGCCTTGACCAAGCATTCCGCATTCTGCCTTCACGTCACGAGGACGCTGCTCTGCATACACAGCCGATTCACGTTAATTATTACAGTTAGAAAATACCAGTTTTTATGCCGGTCTCTTTTATTTTGTTGAATTTATCCGCCACATCTCAAAGGCCGCTCCTGGAAAATATCGATCCAGGTTTCAAAACAGGTCGTGGACCACTGCTTTAGGATACAAGGAGGTGACACAAGCTTTGCTTTTTGGTGTTTGGACTTGGATTTGGACCTCTGGCACGTGCAGACACACTGTATCCAGTCTTCAATGTGTGAACTTCTCTCCACTCAGGCTCCACCAGAAAGATGTGTCATGTGCAGGGATGCAACAAGGCACCGTATGAGCTGTGAACCCAGAAAGTGCTTTGTTGAGAACAACATTTTACACTAGAGATTAGTTGACAAAATGGACAACACGAAGGTTTCAAAACAATTCTGTGTGTAGAAGGAGGGAAAGGAAAGATAACTGTCATTAGCCGCAAGTCTATTTTTAAGTTTCTTTCAATTTAATTTTTCTTTTAATTGCGTAATATCCCGTCGCACACTCAACAGTCACCATGTAGTCACGCCACAAATGACGAGTACTGGCAGCCCTTTCAGAGGTTCCAGTGGAAAGGATATTCGCCGTAAACAAGGAGAAGTTACCTTAATATTTGGCAGATACAAAGGTAAAGGACCGCGAGCTGCAGCAACATCTTTGCTGTTCTATAAAACAGGCAATCACAAATGATTCTGATAAAACCCGCCTTTCCACGGTGCGACATCAAACCATCGGCCCGGTCGAACAAGTCAATCGATCCTCCCGAATTCTTTTCTCTTCCTGAGCGTCCGCACATCCGTTCCCCCGCATTCCATCAGAGCAATAGAGAAAACATCACGGGGACTCTCGTGGCTGCAGGACCGTGAATCCAGCGACGTAGAAGTCGCGTGAATTCTGTCCAGGCCGGAGTTGGCATTCCGAAAAAAAAGAAAAGAAAAGAGGGACCTGCATGTGATTTGGTGGCACATATGGAAGTATCGAGAAGACGGTGCCCCGCTGCTTGTCTGTCTGCAGGTACTGACATTCCTTTAGCCCCCCGTTTTGCACATACTGACACATTATGTCTAGAATACAACCCCTTTCTTATCCGTGTGTTTATTCTTCTATTTATTTTCATCGACGTGTTACCGAACCTGCGTCCTTCACTTGGCCAAACCCGGGTTTTGTTTGCGTCCATCTCATTCTTGTGTGTGCGAACGTCTACTCTTAACCGTCCTGTAAAGAAAAAAATGTTCCCAGGCCGGGGAATCACTTTCAGATGGTTCCGAAAGTGGCATCTTATGCGACTCATCGCGGCCCTGGTGACGGCAGGAAATTGGAGAATTTTCCTTTAGACACGAGTCATGAGGCCATATGACCCTGGGTCCTGTCCGCACCACAGGTGAAGGCGAAGATGCGCGTTTCTTCTTATCATAAAGAAGTTGCGCAGTCCTGACGCAAAGAAAACCGAGCCTTCTTAGCCTGACGCGCGCCGCCGGACATCACTCGGATATCCCGCGGGGGGTTTATCGGCAAGACCGAAATGATCAGACGGGCCCTTGAAGCCTCGGAAGCGGGATCTGCCCATCCACATTAGAATCACCCGCCGACCACCGAGCTTGAACGCGATGAGGCGTCCCAGGTGAGCCCGGCCCGGACTCGTCCAGCGCCAGAGGTGGTTGCAGCTCTTGGCAGGGGCTCGGACTCCATTCATCTCCTCTTTTCGGCTCTTCCACTCCCCGCGCCACTTTCTCCATTACTACTTCTGTGACCTTACCTTTGCCTCTCATGTGATACCGGGGGGAAGCCAAGTTTGATGGAGCGAGTGAGAGAGACAGAGAGAGAGAGAGAGAGAGAGAGAGAGAGAGAGAGAGAGAGAGAGAGCGGAAAAGCTTATCCTTGCTTTAAGTTGACCAAAACTCTCTCTGCAAAAGCCCTCAGGGCTACATAATAAACATTTCATTTCCTCTGGCAAGCAATAGGAAGGCTTATATGATGTAAAAGAGCAGAAATAGCGGCTGAAAAATGCTTGTCATTCTGTGTTTCTGGGGCTACATTCATTCCTCCAGTTGCACGAGCGGAGCGCCGTATGAGGAGGCTTTTCATTCGGACGCAGGGTTAGCGACCGTATTGCGGAAGAATAGACGTGCATTATTTCCCCCCAAAAAAGAACGCGTCTTATTCGAGGATGTTCTCTGTGGACTGAGATACTTATTATTATGATCTAAAAATCAAATATCCTTCTTCTCCAGTGCCCGTTCACAGGGTCAGTTGGACCGCATTGTTGGATTACTTTATTCCATTCTTCGACATGTGCAGTGAAAAGACATGAAATCCAAATAAAAGGCTATTTTGAGCAAGACTTTTTCATACCTGTGGACATATTCAAATGTTGTTCTCGCACCAAAAGTTCCTTTCGTTGTCCTGAAAGGCTAGTTTAGAAGTTTGATTTCAATAATATGAATTTGATGGATTATGGCTTTTTTTTGTATTGGACTTTTTGCCAACTGCACAGGTTAAATAATTTTTCTTAATTTTTTTTATTTTTTTTATTAGTTTTCTGTTAACATGCAACTTCCCCTTGTTTCACATAGTTTGTGATTTTGTGCTGGTGCAGAGACCCTCGTACTATTCTACTGTCAAAATCCCCAGTGACACCTCACGGGAGACAAACATGAGAACAATGAGCTGTTTTGATAATGCACTGAATAGTAGATATTTTCAAGCTGGCCTTTGCATTCCTGCCTCCCCCCCCCGCCAGACTGTCCACTACTCTCACAGATCATCACAACAAACACATCATTTATTTTCTGGTCCAAATACATTTTGCTAATGAGAAGAGTGGAAGTGGATTTAGTCGTGAAAGGGGAACATCTTCGGAGATGCAGCCAATCCGTCACCCGCCACCCGCCACCACCACCTTTCACATCTTTTGCTCTTCTGTTCGCTAATAAATCCAAGAGGTTCTTGTGAACTCACTCCTCTCTGGAAGGAGCCAAAACATACGAATGCTCCCGCACCAAAAAGCATATGCAAAATTTGGAGTTCATATTTGGGCGCCTTTTGTTGTGATTCCAATTGGTGCCAAGTCCTTTAAATTATATATAATTTCTAACTAATTTTGCAAATCTGTATCCCTGGTTCCTATTTCTTGCATCAAATATTTATGTGTGAGATAAAATACCTGCAAAATGATCCCTATTGCCAGCAGCCAAATGGGTACTGCTGGCGGAGCTTGTGTGTCTTTTGCCAGGGCCAATTATATTTCTCTGCGGCCCCAGATGTGCCAGGATTGACATTAAATCATGATCATTATAAAATGTGGCATGGGCACGTAAGATAATACAGCATAAACTGAACGACTTGTCCAACCTATTTATCTTTACGTTTCTATTGATGACTTGAATCTGTTGACGAAGCGATTGCTGGATGCTCAGGCAACTGCACACGAACAAAGACGGAGCATTCAACATGTAACACGTGTTTCTGTCGAGACTTTTGTCTCTCATAAAGCGTAAAAATCAGATGTTTTTCGCAAAAAGGATGAAGCTGCGCTCCGTTCCTCCATCTCTTTTTTGACAGAAACTGCTTCCAACAGATGATCCAAGTGAGAAATGGAAGCCCTTATAACGGATTGGGAAATTTCGGCTTTGTTTATATATATTTTGAGGAAAAAGAAATGGACTTTCCCTCAGTTTGTGCTCAGTGCTTGCAGCGACCCTTTGGTCCAAAACAATAAAGGTTGATTCAGGTCAAAGGGTGAAGAGATCGAGGGTCATGAATATTCTGAAACGTGCGTCATCCTTAGCTACTTCACAAAGGCCTGCTCTTTTAACATCAGCTGATGCATTTATTCATAAAAACAAGCTCGTCTAGAATGCACGATACGATAACATCTGGATGTGTCAAATGTGAACAATACTCGAAGGCCCCTGCACTCTCATAGTGATGGAATTTGCGCAAAATGTTTTGGATTGAATATCAAGTGAAGTAAATCTACACTTTGCACAAACGTGCAATTGCAGGAAAACAAACAAAAAAAAAATCCTTGAAATAATGTGAGTGTAGGTGTGAGATGAATATTGCGTGATTGGCGATAAGCCTTGCTCACCAGAGCCCGGCCTGGTTGGTTTGTTCTCTCCTACAAAGGCGAAAAAAAAAAAGAGATTTATTTTTAAGTCGTTAGCCAAATGTACGAGGACGTGCTCCTGCGAGAGCATATAAATGATAATGAGAGAGAAGAATCGGACCTTTTAAAATAAAGACACTGTGAGAACGGATAGAGAGTCGCTGGGTGTGGATCGTGATGTGCCCACAAAGACATCTGCGAGGAGGGCTGATTGTAGAGGGATGATAAAAAAAATTTAAAAGCACCATAATTCAACTGATTCGTAGAGAATGCTTATATATATTTCCAAATATACATATGCTATAAAACAAATAATAACAAGAGTCGTTTTTTTGTTTGTTTTTTATTTCAGCTAAAAAATAAAACAAATAAACATGCTGATTTAACAGGCTCGAAATTCTGTTTACAGACGCCTGCCCGCAACAAATTAAATCAGTGTAATTTCCTTGTTGTAAAAGGTTGCCGAATGGTTTTATGACTCAATAAGTGTCGGGATCTGGAAATGATCTTTTTTTTTAAAGCAGACACGAGCTCAGAGGCAAGTCGTACATCACCGGAATATTTTGGAAATAATTACAACACAGTATGAATAAGTGCGTCTCTTGGACTGAGAAAGGGGTCTTGTTCCATAACATCACTGTAAGTGAAACTGCACTTTTTGCACATTTCCAAGATCACGCCTCACATCGTCTTCTCTGTGAGTCTCTCTGGCTTTCCACTTCCTCATCCAGCAAAGGACACATGAGATTTTTGTTGCCACTTCTAAATTCCCCAGACTTGATGTGTTCAATAACTCTCGCTATTTATTAAGTATTAGTTCTTGTTATATTTGATCGCTTGCCTTTTTACCGAGCAGCTCAGCGGAGGTTCTTACAATTTGCAGAGATTTCAGCCTCCTCAAAGTGCTGTAATTCTTCCAAACACAGTAGTTCTGAAGGATTTGCTCCATGGCACACTTTTATATTATTATTTTCTCTCAGATTACTATGATTTAGGGGTATTCTACCTTCAAATCAAGGCCAAAGACCAAGGTGCATATTGTCCTACTGCCAGGGCTGCAATATTCTACTCCATTCATCTCTTGAGTTTGATTTAATAATTAATATTATTTCTTTGACGTTTGAATTGTTTGTGATTTTAAGCCGAATAACAAGTGAGCAGATGAAGTATTTTCAGTGGAGGAGAAATACTATTAAAGTCTGGACAGTATGAATGGATGAAGAACACACACGGCCAATGAATGACCCAGACATACACTTAAATACAAATTACATAAATATGAATGAATAACGTGCTGTGCATATTCATACGTGTACTCCTGGCATACATCATAATATTCACGTATTTATGAGCGAGTTTATATTTCTATGCAAACACGATGATGCATTTACTGACGATGATCGAGATTGTACGTGCGTCTGGAAAAATAAGCGATGAGCCAAGTCGAATTCAAACGTCAGAGAAAACAATTCGAACCACGATGACATTCCTGTAGTTGTATCATCATTTCATGGCTTGGCTCAAATGAATAAATCTCTCTGTTTTGTAGTTTCACGTGTAATCTTTGCTGCGAGTGTGCTGGAGCTGATCCGGGCCGTCATTGGGTGAGCGGCGGGGTTACACCCCAGACCGGTCGCCAGTAAACTGCGCGGCCACGTGCGCAGATATGCAACCCTTTCGGTCTGTCATTCACACCTACCGGCAACTTGGAGCCTTGGGTCAACCTGCTGCACGCATTTGGACCGTCAGCGGGAACGGGAGAACCAGACGAGAATCCGTGCAAGGATGGTAATAACATGTAAACGCCTCAGAGAAAAGCCCCAGTTAGCTACCGGGATCAAGCCTCGCTGTGAGGAGTGAACGATCTCAGCTGACAGAGCGTTTTCACACTTCGCGGTTTCCGGTAGCTGCCGTGCGAGGCGCCGAACGGGCTACCGGGAGCAACTTGGGGTTTCCGTGTCTTGCCCGAGGGCACTTCGGCAGGAGCTGGGAATCGAACTTTCAACTTCATGTTTGGACGGACGCCCGCTCTACCCTCAGACCCATGATAATTTAGATTTCCTTTTTCATTCATCTGTGATCTTGTTCGTCAATTTCAAATGTCCAGGTTTTGTGTGTGTTTGTGTGGGCGCGTCTGCAAACAAGCCATTTCTTACGTGTTTTATCGTGACTGAGCTCCCCCCCCCCTCAATCTCTTGAAACCTTCTTGTTAAAATAAAATGCGACGTTTAAAATGCTCCCTCGGAAAAAAAAAAACTCAACAGGAGTCAAAAATAAACCCCTCCCTCCCGGAGAGAAAATGCCATGTTTGACGACACGACCTCAGGTCCGGGGGAGCGGCCGGGTTGAAGATACTGTAAGGCTACAGTTTTTATGGAAAATCAGATGAAATCTGATTTAATAATACTTCATTGATCCCCATAGGGGAAATTCTTTTGTCACACTGCAGCGCTACAATAACAATAGATATGAATACAAATAGAAATAAAAGAGACGATTAAAAGGAGGAGGACCACAACAAGGATAAAAATAGATAACAGAATGAGGACATGCCGTGTGAATGAGTGAGCTGGTGAGGTAGTGGTAGCACATATGCACTATCGGCCGGTCAGAGTTGTGCGCCGTTCTGCGGTCTGACGGCCGTGTCTCATGAACGACAGACGTTGCCACTCTCTTCCAAACGTCCCGCTTCACGTCGGACGGGACTCGCACGTTACATGGAGCCGCGTAAATCAGAAGCTCTGGCGCAGGACGCGACTGCAGACGGAGTGACTTATTGACTTCCATTGAATACACTCTCTATGTGCGCGTGTTATTTCTGTGGGAGCGAGGGAGGCTGCGAGTGACGGACCGATCCAATACCGTTTTCGGCGGCGGTCGGCGAACGCTGGCCCTCTCAGAGCACAGGGGGCTGTGAAACACTCCTTGCGTGTTCGAGTAAACACCCTCTGTCGGTCTGGGCCCCCGCCAAGGGTCAATACACTGTTACATCACAAAAGTTGGATTCATAGTTAGTTGCGCCAAAGGTAGAAAGGAGCGAGAAAGGGGAACAGTGCTGCCTCTCATGTGCCTTCATGTCACTTTCACAGAATTACCATAGATCTATCTCCCTCCATTGTTATCATTCTCCTCCCTCTTTTCCAGCCGTTTCCTTCCTTATTCAATGTATTTACTCTCCAGTTCTGTCTTTCCTCCTCCTCCGAATGAGGGCTCCGAGAGCAAACGCGCCGACCGTGGAGGGCCACCGAGTGAACGGATCGCGGCACCGAAACGTTGAAATTCTCCCGGCCAGCAGACGGGAAGGGGGAATAAAGATGCACGTTTTTGTTTCAAAAAATAAATAAATAAAAAGAAGAAACGCACATCTGGATTTCTGCTGAATTTATTACTCGGCAAGTGAGTCAAAGAGGAAAAAAATAAACAGAAGATTGCTTTTTATTTTCAAAATGAAACAAGAATATAGAGGGAAAAAAAAAAAAAAACCTCTCTTCTCAGACACTCGACCCAGACCAGATACAGCTTGTTCAGCTCCGAGAGTGAACAAGCTCCCCGTGTCCATGGAGGAACAATGCTACCTCTGGTGGTTGCCCGGGGACAAGGCGCGCTGGAGTAAAACCAACCATCCCTCCGAGGCTTCAATACCAGAAACGAGCTCTGGATTTATGCAACTTGGAGTAGAAACACAACAATTAAACATTACACCGTCACTCCTGGAAAGAAAAACACAACGGAGCAGAACATCGTGCAGAAGACCTTGAAAGCAGTGGGGAGTGAAAACAGAAACCCCAAAACATTTCCATAAGAACCAACAAAACAAATCCAATCCTGTGAGGCCGTGTACATGCAGCGGGCTTGTTACTGAAAGTCTAATAGTCAAGAGACAGAGAGAAAATTAGTAGCTACCGACAGCATGCTATATTTTTCCCGGAGCATATACGATAATTAACTTTATATATATGTCGCCAAACCCGATGCTTAGCCCGCTCCAGCTGTGTATTTTTGGTGCCAGCAAACAGGCGGAGGCCACTGTCATTTCCCTACAGGGATTCAGTCTTATGCTGCCTTGTCTCAATTGAAGCCTCCTGGCTTAAACCGCCACACTTGTCCCAGTAAACCAAACCTTAATGACAGGCTTGTCTAAAGCTGGAGTCTGTAAAAATGCCTCGAGGCATTTCTGTTTGTCTACGTCTATATCCTATATTCTGTTCCTGAGTTTAAATGAGTTTTATATTTCTGGTTTGTGTGTTTCTGGGAGAAAACGTTATCTCGGTCATGAATAAAGATGGGGAGAAAAAAAACAAAAACAAAAAAACTGGCACCCGTGCATTTGTCTTGCGCTGTTTCTGGCTCCGGCAGCTGAAATAGAATATAAGAGTGCAATTTATAAAAATTCGATTTCAGGCCTTCTTTTCTCTCTGGCAGGCAGGATGCAAGCGAAACTGAAGTCTTGGAGAGATTTTTTTTTTTTTTTCTTCCTCATTTTTTTTCCTGGGCCTATTTTGAATGAGGCCTTTCTACAAAACTCATTAATATCATAGTACAGTCACACCTATATTCGCTCGCTGAACTTCCTGCAGAAATCCAAACAGGTCAGAAAGAGACAGATGGACTTTTGAGAATTCCTCATGTTTGCCTCCCACTAGAACAGCAGGCCTGTGTAGAGCCAGGGCTCTGCCTTATGAAGGGCACTCACTGAGGCATCACTGAGACTCGTTTCACAGCGAGCATCCATCAAAAGGCTTCATTTAACCAGAGATGAAAGGTTAGCCTTTTAACTCCTTCCTCTACCTAAGCCTGCCCTGTTGACTCTCTCATCTGTTTACGTTTCGATGCATAAATATCGAAAGCAGCTTCTGTGCATGAGGCCGCCTCCTTCACATGATTAGTGATAGCCTACATGGAGTCCACATATTTTCGGCATGATGAAAAAAAGATGGCCGCCACCGCGGATCAAATGCGGGCTCTGTTCTGCACAGGATACTCCACATTATGCCGCCGTGTATGTTTGTACATGCTCATAAGAAGCAAACAAAAGCATCACTCTTGGTCAAAATGTGCAGGAGTTTCCCCACAGCGACTCTTTTATGAGTGCTGCTTTTGTGCGCGAGGCCGCAGCGGCAGCTTGCTTGCATTCAACACAGGATCCAAAACATTGGAGAAATTACACAGAAAGGGGTGACAACATCCAAACACCTGTGTGGTGCAAAGGTGATGACATTAAAAATTGAGAATCCAAGTGGATCATTCTGTGTGCCGTTTGGCATATTTTGTGTACAAATAAATTAATGTATCCATCTCTGAAGTGCTCTTCAGTTATTGTTTCATCAACGCATCCTATGTGATCTCCCACTGATTTGTACTGACATCCATCATGCGATTCGCCGATATAACTGTTTTTTTTGTTTTTTTTCTCAAAACAGACTCAGTATAACTGTTCAATGTGGTGTAAAACACGCAGTCCAGCAGATTGAGCTTAGATCAGGAAATGACAACCCTAATTTTGAAATTCGCGGCTCAGGGTTTGTACTTATTTCCGAGCATTCGCTTTCGTTTACAGAAATGTATTGGCAACAAGTCTTTGGGGGAAAAAAAAGAGGAAAAGGATGTCACCGAGAACCAGAGATGGACAGAAACAGCGGGAACATCGACGTCGACAGTATGCGACTTATTCAGAAAATCGAAAACGACGTACTTAAAAAGGGTGGAGATCTTCCTGCCATTAAAAGACTATATTCAGGCTGCCACAAGGAGGGCAAGGAGGAATGCGTGTGGGTGCATCCGCACTGTAAATGCAACAAAAACTGCAAACATACATAAAAGGAAGTGGTGCCCCCGAAGCTAAATATTGCAATGGAAGCTTTGGCAGGAAAATATCAGTGTACATATCCTCGGGAGGTTTCTTCCAAATAGATGACTTTATAAATGCTGATGTCCTTCCCTCACTTACTACGAGGTCTACAAACAGAAGGCCTTTGTTACTGATTTCTCAAGTGATTGAAGATTTTTCACCTACACTTATACTTTATCGGTGAATATGGAAATGACAGCTAACTATAAATGTCGCCTTTTTTTTGGACTGAAAACTGAGTGCAAATCAATGCACTTTTGCGCAGTCCCTCACTGACACTGTCAATATCACATATATTGCGCTTACATGCAAGATTTCTCAGGGAGCTGCAGTACATTTCATTTCATTGCTCATTGCTCATCGAAAAATGATCACACGTTGAAGCATCCGTGTGAAATGCTGACTCTCGACACCGAAAATCAACCCTTTTCAAACCCGATAAGCCACAGAGCAGTTTTTCGACCTGTTTATGGTTGTAGTTTACTGGCAGCCTTCAGCTCAGTTCGGCGCTCAAATGTAACAATGTAGTGGCATTTCTACGGTCGAATAACCTCCGGGAGGCCATCACACTGACCTTCTATCATCCAGTACCAGCCAGTGTTTTTCAAAAAGTTACACGCCAACGCCAAAACCACCTTTTTAACTCTCTCAGAATATTCATTTCTTCAAACATATGAACCATGAAATTAAAGGAAGGAAGAAAATTCCCTCATCCATTCTTGTCTTATCAAAAAAAACAAAAAAAGGTTTCAGACAACACACTTGGGAAATGCAGTTGAAATATTTTCCAGCGCAATATCAACCGAGGATTGTTGTTTTAAGTTTTAAAACGTCTGAACCAGTGTGACCAATGTTATGAATCCGATCTGGCTGCGGTGTTCGTCTGCACTCAGCCAATGAAGCTCATGCTTCACCCATAGTGGCCTTCCATGTATATAGTAATACATATATAAAAATAAATATGTGACGGAGTGGATTGCTATAGCCTACGGGTCATTTGCAACACGGTCACGGTGTGAAAACAAAACAAAACAACAAAGATACAACAACTGAACGACACAAATAATGATCAACTCGATCAAGATAGTGGAATTACTGGCATGGAAAGAGTCTGTTGTTCAGAAAAGCGATATCCCGGAGGCATTTCCCCAACACTTCACCCAACTGACCCCTTGCCCTAACCTCAGTTTAACCCTACGGCTGGATTAAACCGACACGAACGCCTTCACCCTAGAGCATCTCAGACAGACCAGATGTTTGCCCACCAGAACTGGAGCGTGTCCCGACAATGTCAGTGAGTCAAAGTCTGCACTACACAAAGGGCAGTTTAGCTTTAAATCCCATCCTCACCTGAGCATTAATCATTTGCACACTTGGCATGAAATATAACCGTCAAACTGAACGTGGGAACCAGTCATTCATTTCCACTGGGTCAAGGAAGTAGGTGATCCAAGAAATTCAATTTGTGTAGCATTATCATGATGGTGCATGTCAGAAAAAGAGCCACTGAACTGAATACAAAGTGAAAACATGAGCAAAAAGCAAACCTAAACAAAGTTATCGCGCTGCTTTTTCACATGATCCATCATCTACGACCACAAAACTTGTTATCCTTTCCATTCAACTCCACCGGTCGGACTGAATCCCGCCGTGGCTTCTCTCCACATGCCACTAATGTGTTACATGGATGGGGAATTTATAACTGTCAGCCTCATGATGTATCTCATCTGTCGCCGTACCTCTCGGCCCTTGCTCGTCTTTTTCTCTCCCCGCCTCCGACTCAACACCTTCTTCATTCAAACCTTGTCTCTCGAAACCTCTCGCCGCCTTGTCGTAAGCGCAAAGAGACGAGGGGCTGACTGGATGCATGATGTATGAAATGATTCTCTTCAGCCCTCATAAATTCTTTGGTGTAACTATGGCGGGAATGTATTTCTCTGCCATTATTGTGAATATATTGCGGTGCGAAAGCTGAATTTGTTTATTTGCTTATTTTCAATCCGCCAACAAAATGAATCCTTCCAAAATGAACCATCCTAGATATAATGAATACCAACATGGCTGAAATGTTGTGTGATTATTGCTATGCGCGCGGTTGTTTCACCAAGTGACCAACTAAACCAAATGCATCAAATACCAAATATTCAAATTTTCCACATTTTTATTCATTAATTCTTTCCAGTCTTTTAGGCTGCGTTAAATGTAGGTAATCAATCAACATTCCAGCACTGTAGATTATTTTTTATCAAAAAGATCTACATTAAAAGGGAGATTTTAAGAGAAAAATTTGCAGGTTTTTTTTTATGTATTCACAACAGTAAATAACATTTTACATTTAATTTAATCACCCCAATATTCCATTCATATTTCTTGATACTATGTTCCCGTGGTTTCACGGAATGACATCATTATTTTCACCGTAGAAGGTCATGGATTTATTAACTCCATCACGAGTTTACACAAACCTCTTACCTCTGGCCTCTTTTGCTGAGCTCTTCTCATGTCTGCTTTTATAAACAGAATAAAAGACACATTAACCGCACTTAAAAGCAGGCGGTGCAGATGAATGATACGGGGATGTTACACTGACACGACAGGACGGCAATAACTCTAATCATGTGGAAAAATGTGCCTGACTCATCACGGACTGTCGGATGTCGGATGTGACACAGCCACAACTTTTCTGGCCCCTCATTGATGTTCTCCATTTATCCAATATCTTGTGAAAAGCTCACAAAAACAACGAGAATTCTTCAGATACGGAAAGAAAATGCGATCCAAAAAAACACCGGGTCCTACATTTCCCACAGTCCACTATGATAACATGGAGTTTAGAGTCCTTCTGGCTGTTTGTATCACTGGATAGGTCTTATAAATCAGAAGTTTGGAAGAGACGCAGCAGACATTAATCACAAGCATGGAAATATTCATCAGGCGAAAAAGGGCTCTCACGAGAACCCGTTTTCGTGCAGCAATGATGCGACATGAGCGCTTTATATGCAGGTTTCTTTGCATCCTATTGCAGCTGCCAATCAAGGAGTTGAACCAAAAAACCTTGATTTAAATTAAACACTGTTCACCGTCCTGTTTCACTCTCGTCATTACCTGTGTTTCCGGAAACAGGCATTCAAAAGGCTGTTTTGCACTTCAGACAAAATAGTGAAAATCTTTGCTTTTTTTTTTTTCTTTTTGTGCTTTTTTTAAAATCCAGAAACAAGATGAAAACAGGGACAAAACAAGAGTTTGAATGGTACAATAAGTGCAAAAACAGCTCACTGGCACCTGATCCAACACGCAGGATAATTTGGTTCCCGAATAAGGATCACATAGCTGCACAAACTCAGTCAGAGCTATCATTACATCCTCGTTTGGAGACAATAGGCTGCAATGATTTTAACAGGGGGATGGTTTATACTTTTTTTTTATAAGATCTGTCAAATAAAATAAAGATTAAAAGCAATCTTATTTAAAGATTTCAAACCGAAAGATTCGACACTGGCGGGAAGACTAATAAAAATGCAACAGGATATTACGTGCAAATAAAACACCCCAGTAAAGAGAGCTGTAAATCTCACTGCTATCAAAAGAGCAGACTGAAAGATCTACTGACGTCCAGCTCTGATGTTGCAAAAAAGCAAACCGTCGCCTCAACCCTCCCTTTTCCAGCCCAAATTGTTTGCCGGTGTCGCCAACTGCTCATTTAGAATCACAAAACTCATTGGATTCTTGTGGGGGGGGAAATGATTCTGTTCACCGGACTCCTGCTGGGAGAGCCTGTGTCCACCGAAGCTTTTTTTTTTTTTTTTCTTAGATCTGCATATCTTTAACTTGTTTGTACAAGTTGCACAAACGGCATCTCATTCGTGACGAGGTCCTGAGGTCCTTGCACTTCTGCAGGCTAGAAACACGTCCAACTCCGGGTAAAATACCCCTCCTAAGGTCACTTCTTACTTATTTGAAGACGGTTTGGACGAAAACATTAACAAACATCCCTCGCATCCAACAGCGGTGGCCATTGGTGTCACCAATGAAAACATATGCTTCTCATAATTCGCCCTAAATTCTACACGCCCGAGCTTCAAACTCCAGCCTGCTGTCCTCACCTTGGAGAAGCAGCTGACCGAAGTGTGTCAAATGTCTCGCTGGTTTAAAGTCCTCTCTGAAACAAAGCTCCTTTCACGGCAGCTTCAGATCACATTCTGAGGACGGACAATGGAACTACTGATCTCGGGCCGGCGGAAACGGAGAAGATTGTCTCGCTTATGTTAGCATAGGATCTTTTCTTAAACGGGAGTCCACAAGTTTTTTTTAGGTGGTACAAAGTGCACTCATAAAGCTCCCATTCTCCCGGTTGAGGAAAAAATTGAACTTGTCGTGTACTATTTGGAAAGCTGGAGTCTAAATTCGCCACATTAATCAGAATTTCATTGGAATAGGTGCCAGCAGTTGACCACAGCTAACAGGCTCTACGCTTTAATTATTTGACCTACCCTTTTTAATTTATGCTGGCTTTATCTGGGATCTGCGTCCGAATATAGATCCGCATCCATGGATAATTCAGAGGATCAGACGGCGAGCCGTACTTAAACGCAGCGATACGGTTAACCGGCTTTTGATTGATTATCTCCCGTGACTCGCTCAAGAAGTGGCGTCCAAAGATATCCCTGAGAAAAAAAAAAAAAAAATACCGAAAAGAGAGATCAACTTGTAGGACGGTTGTTGTTGCTAGTTATGCAGCCGCCAAGAATAGTGGCATAAAACCGGCCCCGGTATTCTAATGGATATCCAAAACTCAACCATAACCACAAGTGATAGTTTCAGGAGACCTTACTAACCCATCAGCTGCAATGGGGTGAGCTTTAATGAGATGTGCTGTATGTAGAGATGGTTTTATGGGAACCCCAGATTTATAATTACTATTATTAAAAGTCAAGCATACCCTTAGAACAAGGACACACACAAACGCTCTCTCATTCATGTTCGCCAAATCCGATCCAGCCAGGATTTGGTAAATACACAGCCTGGATTTTGTGACTCGGTCTAATAGAAGTTATTCGACATTTGCTCACCGCAATGAGAAAGAGGAGAGGAGATGTTACAGAACATAGGATTATGGTGAACTGCGTTATTTATCATGTCATCCGTCAACGTTATGTATTCCAGGAACATCGGTCTTGATATGCTTTTAACTGAAGACTGCACCATTGATAAACGCTGGTAATATTTCATGCTAGAATGAAACTTCATTCTGCCCAATATCGACAGGGTGCACATGCACGTACAAGAAATACCACGTCACCGTTCGCTAACTAACAAACTCCAGTTACAACTGACCGTCCAGACCCATGAACTGGCAATTTGAGGGTATCTTAAAATGGCCAGAAATATGTTTTTTTTTGCAGAAAATCATGATGCCTCACAAGTCCTGGAACTTGGTGATTTAATAACAGTAATAATTATTATGCTTTTTTTTTTTGGTTTTTAAGGCGCCTCTCTTGACACTGAAGAACACCAGAACTGTACCCATATTTTGCATTTTATGGATACAGTATACTAGAAGAGGACTATTTTAATTCAGTTTTTCCATTTGCTGCACATACAACTTATAAGATAAGATAAGATAAGTAATTCACTGATCCCCACAAGGAAAATTCGAGTGTCATCGCAGCGCAAAAATAGCAATATCAATAAATATGGATATCGATATCGATAGCAGAGATAATCAAAAGGACGAAGACAACAGCAAGGATAAGAAAAGACTAAAAATAGATAACAGAATGACCGCAACAAGGAAAAAAATAAATAGATAAATCATAATAATAATGATAAATAAATACAAAAAAAATATTACTATTATTCTATTTGAAATAAAGGGTGTTCCATGTTCTTGCCACTTTGGTTTTACACTTTCAGTCTGCATTCAAACGTATGAGTCGATATGAAAAGTAAAGACTATTTCAAGGACACTTTTTATTTTTAATTTTAGAGTGCTAAAACGGATATAATGGATCATAAATTCTACGTTTTTTTCCTGGAATATCTTACAGTAGATGGCAGTTTGGTTTGGCTGGTGGATGATTTCTCAGGTGGCTCCGACTCGAAGGGAAAAAGAAAAAGCGTGGATGGCAAAGACAGGCTGCAATGCAATACACAAACGAACTGGAGCTGTTTTACTGGATATAGCAGAGATATTTCGGTGAACATGGGACATTTTCGTCTCCGTGTTCACTCGCTGCAGAATGGTAAAATGTTTAGGTCACGTAATTTTACCCAGACAGAAATGTTTGGTTTCTTTCTCTTAAAAAAAAAAAACATCCATCTGTACGAAGAGCCAAAAGCCATACGACGAATAATTAAAACACAAGAGGTCACAAGCAGCTGTCCTGTACGGGATTTACAAACTTCTGGCTCGGCGGCGAAAACCGCAAAGGAAAGATTATGGTGTTTAAAAAGGGAAAGGAGAAGAAACCGCAGATGCTGTCAAAAAATGGGGTTTATCCTTGAGGTTGCTTCTACGTAAATGGACGGGGGGGGCAGGACGTCCAACATGAATACTGAGCCTCCGCTCTGAATATAAGAGCCATGGGAACCATAAAGATAAAGGAGCGAACAGACACACGAAACAAAATGACAGCTCATCTTTTCCCTCGACGTCCCGGAGCCGAACTTCCACCGACTCCTCCTGTAAACCGGTCGCTCGGATATCTCGCATCAGTGTAAACAGCCTAAATAGAGCAGCGTTTCTCTTCTTTGACGATCTCCCTTCGGAGATGCGTCTCTCTGAGGAGAGGCATTCATGCACCACCCACACCGAGTTTACCTACCCTTCGACCTCACATGAACAATCTCTGCCGGGGGGGGGGGGGCGGACATGTGTCGATGACTGCAACTGGTTGCGGGGGGTGATTACTTTCTGGCCCTGCGGACGCTGTTTCCAGTCTCCCTCGGACTTTTTAAGTATATAGGTTGTCGTCGCGTCCGTAGAGAAAATACCCCCACGTTCAAATGCTTTGGCAGCTTTTTCATGTCAACGGCAGCAAGAAAACAAACACAAATGGGTTTCACTGTCAATTATAGTGTGAGTACGCAAATGTCCGTGTTGGACTGTGTTGGGGATTTTTCTTTTTTTTTTTATTTTGGAAGGTTGGAACACGGGGGGGGGGCGCAGTGGCGCGAGAATCTCCTCGTCTTCAACTCCTGGCAAGAAAGTGAACGCGTGCTTTGCACAAAAAAAACTCTTCTTTTGCATGAGCGCTAAATGTAAAAGACGTCGTGTCATCGCGCACGAAATCGAGGCTTCAGGAGTCGTACGGGACCGAAACCCAGGATTGTGAGTGTTGAAACCTTTGAATCCAAATGAATCCTGGATAGTGATCTGGGTTTACTCTGAGGCTATGCCAGTCAAATTGTTGCTATGATTCGTCCAGTCAGAATGTTTACAGACAAGCTGAGATGTTATTCTTTAAATACCTTGGCCTGATGTGGGGAGACAACCAGGCAGGGAAAGCTTTGCAGACACAATGGAACCCAGCCAAAGGCTGACAAGAGTGTTACGGCGTGAACCGCTCGCAGGGAAACAGAATAGAACAGGGTTGTATAACACTCTTACATTTTGTTTGGTCAGCTTATGGCACTGGGACAGACAGTAAAATTTCCTTTAGTGGCTTTAACAGAGCAAAGCAGCAGTTTTAGCGAGATTCAAGGCACAAACAGTTACTGTAAATCTAAAGTGGACGTGGGACAGACTGCATTCCAGAACCAAAAATATGTGAGGTCACACCTTCCAGTAAAGATAAAAAAAAAAAGAAGAAAAAAACGAGTGCACTTGTTTTATTGTAATATGAGCTGCAAAGTGATTTTTTTACCAAATGTACTTCAGACAGTGGAGAATTATAAACATTTTAAAGCTACTATGAAGTTTACCTTGTGTGACGCCAGTTGCAAAGGCATTGTGGTGCAATATGCATTCTTGAGCACTAGATGTCCTCCTTTGAACTTTCTGCTCTCGTCCTCGCCTGGAAATGAGAACTCAAGCATTTTTATGAATCAATTTCTGAAGAAGAGATGGATGTCATTCAAAGTTTATTAGTGCTGTACATCCACAGACGCCTGTGTGTGAGAAAGCTGCATGCCTCTTGAGGAGAGCGACACATTCAACCGCGGCGCAGTTGATGAGACATATGAGCAAGTTCCGGTCGAAATCTTGTGGCGGCAACCGGACTTGAATTTGTTTACTTGAAGTTGAAGGCCAGTTGCCGCGACAGGAAGATTTCGACAAGAAATCCCCATGACCTGGATGACTGAGAACCTCCACAGACGTATGAAACAGTTAAAAACCAAGAAGTGACGTAGCCCGGGGCCAAGACAGAATTTTACTTCATGCTGAAAACCACCCCACATCAACTTCATATTAGAAAATGATGTTGTTATATATTTTCTAGTTGTAAAATTAAGGAGTTGATTTGATTTGGTTTGAGAGGAGGACCATCAGTCTTTTCAACCCAGGTTGCAACATAATGTCAGAATCTAACTGCATAGATATTAAAAATTATACGCTTTTCAAGTTTATACTATTCCTCTCGAATAGATAATGTTGTGTATTATTTCCTATTCCATTTATGGTTAATGATTGGAATAGGTGGATAGATAACCCCTCACTAATATATCATGAATAGCAAACTTATTTACACTTTCTTGATTTTTGTGTTATTTATAGAAATACAGTGTGACACTATCACACCTGGCCTTGTGTGTTAAAGAAGGACAGTTTGTCCAGGTATGTGAGGGCCTTGCAGGTCACCAGGCCATAGTAGGTCTGCATCATAGAGCATCCTCCGTCCGTTTTACCCATATCCAACCAAATTTGTTCCAGCTCCTGGCTCTGTATACCCGCGGAGCAGAAGAGATAGCGGTAGCAGCAGGTGTTGTAGCGAATGTGTTTCTCCCCTGAGAACCTGGCGCTGTGGGTTGAGGTCACACCGGCCCTTCGAGCACAAATGCCCACATAAACATCAGCTGGGACAGGTGCGCGCACTGCCGCAGATGCTACGAACACTTTTCGGACCACATCCTGGGACAGAACGTAGGCGGTTCCCTCACAGTACTCCGGCAGGTACTTGTCGGGGTAGAGGGCTGGGGGCATGTAGCCAGGGCTGGAGGGGTTTCTGTCTGGGACGTCACCCTGGATCACCCGGCCTAGATAAAGGTCCTCGGGGTGCCTGTGTAACCCAAGCAAGTAGCCTCCAATTGCGGGAAGATTAACGAAAACAGTCTCTTGTGTCAGGAGAACAAATCGTGCAACGGAACAAAAGGTGATCACCCAGCGGAGGGCCAGCATCGTCCTCTCTGTCGGGCCTCGGAGGGATGAATCAGTCACAGCGTGACCCTGAACCATGTCGCCATGGGTGTTAAACTCTCTCCTGAGGGCTTCTTGGGCAGCCGAAGTCTTAACTGATCCCAAGAAGAAAAGCGTTCGCGCTGGAAGACTTCGGATCTGTGTTCTATTAGCCCAAGTTCTCCTTATAGTATCTCTCTCCGTAACGTTTTCTGGAGAGCTGAAGATCAGAGTTAACAGGAAGAGGTCCAAATTTCTGCAGGCATCGGGGTTGGAGATGGGGTAAGCCTGGGACACGTTTTCTCTCGCTTTGCTCAGATCAAGCTTCCTTGCTTTCTCTCTTATATCAACAACTATGCCATCAGTGTAGACACCTGGAGTAGGCTGCAGGAGGTACTCCTCCACAAAGTCAGCTCCGAACAAGAGGGCATGAAAGAGCAGCACATTGAAAAGGAGGAAGCACCACTGGTGAGTACGTAGCTTGCACATAGAGCACTAGAGAAACAGACAGAGAACAAGAGCGTAAACATTTCCAGTAAACGCATCAAATCAAAGTGAATAACACGGTGAAGTGTCATTTTACCTGCATGACTCCTGCTTGAAAGCCTTGTTGCTTCTCAGTGTTTCGCTGCTCTTAAGGGATCAGAACTTCCCGCAGTTGTCAGTTCTTTTAACAACACGAGTTGACAGACAGGGTTTCCACTTTCATGAAACTCTCACAGTATGTAACATTGCACCGCAACCCGGAGTCACATCTCACTGTGTGCATACAACTTTAATGAAGGTGAAGCTGGGCATACAGGCACAAAGGGAAACTAGCACGGGTAAAAAAATAGATAGAAACCAAACTACTCTTAATCTTCTTCTTTTCCTTTCGACTTTTCCCCTTCTCAATCTAACCCTACTCTCTGGATCCCCCTCTCTCACACTACCTACCTTCATATCTTCTCTCACTATGTCCATAAATCTTCTCTTCGGTCTTCCTCTAGACCTCCTGCCTGGAATCTCCCATTCCAGCATCCGTCTACCCATATAGTCCCTATGCCTCCTCTGTACATGACCCAACCATCTCAGTCTGGCTTCTCTGACCTTCTCTCCAAAACATCTGACATGAGCTGTCCCCCTGATGGACTCATTTCTGATCCTATCCATCCTGGTCACTCGTAAAGAGAACTTGAACATCTTTATTTCTGCTACCTCCAGCTCTGCCACCTGTCTTTTTGTTCATTGCCACTGTCTCCAAACCATACAGCATCACTGGTCTCACCACTGTTTTGTACACCATTCTAGATGAAATGAAAGGAAAGGTGTACAAAACCAAACTAAGATAAAATAAGATAAGATAAGATAAGATAAGATAAGATAAGATAAGATAAGATAAGATAAGATAAGATAAGATAAGATAAGATAAGATAAGATAAGATAAGATGATATTTTATTGATCCCCATAGGGGAAATTCGGGTGTTGCAGCAGCAACATTAGAGGGAAAAGAAAAAAAAACAAAACAAAAAAATACTCTTAATATTGGAAGAAAATAATAAAAGAGCATATTTACTTCATTTGATGACCCACAGTTTTATCGTTTATTCTCATTACTATTAAAATGACTGACCAACACCCAACAAGAATGTAAACGTGTGCATTACTTCTGCGGAAGACACACATCCGAACAAGAGTCAGCGTCAGTTCCGCTGTTAGTCCAGCAGGGGGCGCTGTTGTCATTTCTTGCTCGAAGTCGACCGTTAATAAAAACGAAGAAGAAAGAAGCAGTGCGCGAGGCAGTTCCCTTCCCCAAACACCACCAGTCATGGCGGCCTCCATAGAGAGTTTACTGCAGGATATCTCCGCGGTCGAGCGTCCGGTCGAAGAGTTGCAGTGCTTGAAAACGGCGTTATTCTCCATACCAGTCAACGCTCTGAGGGAGTCGGTTAGCGGACAGCGGCTTGATGTCATCTTTTCTCTGTTAAACTCTAATGAAAGGTTGGTTGTTGTTTTTTTTTTTTTTTTCCATCTGTTGTGGAACGGG
>CAAKHD010005931.1:15455-30440 GCA_901007705.1 Fistularia tabacaria
TGTGTGTGTGTGTATATATGTGCGCACATATGTGTGTGTGTGTGTGTGTACACAGATGTGAGTGGAAACAAAATCATCTCTGTCGCCGCCTGTGATTGAGACACACACACGCACACGCACACACACACACACACACACACACACACACACACACACACACACACACACACACACACACACATCTGAAGGTCCTTCAGTTAAGTGGAAAACTAAGAAGAAAAGTTAAGGGTTTTTGTTTCAGAAAAAAGTGAATTTTCGGGACGCATTGATCGATTGGAAGTGAAAGGACTGATTGTGTCCACCGGCACCGCGGCCGATCGATTACTCTTCCGCGTCGGGTATCCACGGCAACATGTCGAGGCGAGGACTAATGCTATCCCGGGGAAGAGCCACCTCTCCCACGGCGCTTGAACGCAGCACGAAGGACGGAAGGGAATGAACCGGACAAAGGGAAAAGAAAAGAGAAATTTACTGTCATCGCCACGTTGCTACACGTGCGGTGGGGAAAATAGCGCTTTACATTTCTGTTCTCTTTGAATTTTATTTATCGAATGCAGAAACGGGGCCCAGAAGGTCCTTCATCGGCTGAATGAGAGGGATATTATTTTTTATGTGTTACATATAAATATATACATTTGTATTTATGATATGCAAGAATGAACACAGAAGGTTGCAGACGGTTGCTTTATGCGTCATATAAAGGACTTTGAATTCCACACACACACGTCTGTCACTTGTGATGAAGGTCATACACACACACACACACACACACACGACAGATAAATCAAAACATTTCACTAATTTCTGCTTCAAAAATAAAAGCCTCGTTGAGGGCCGTTGTATTTTTCGCCCGTGATCAATACGCGCTATTTGTAGGGAAAAGTATTGATCTTGACAGTCGATAAAAATCGGGCGAGGAGGGAGGGACCGGCCATGTCGCCTCACACACACACACACACACACAAACTCACACACACACACTCACAAGCACACACACACCCACACACTTTCTCTCCACGTCACACACTCGCCTTAAAGTGAGTAAACAACCCTGATAAAGACTTAAGCGGAACCTCGACCTAGAAAGTAAATCGGGTGGAGCGAGGAAGATGGGGGTTGGGGGGTGGGGGGGCTCAAACGGGTTCGGCCAATCACGGCAGAGCGCTGACCTCCCTTCCATTTCCCCGCAATTAGTGCTATTGCTAGCATGCCGCTACTATAGTGGCAGTTAATTAGCGAAAGATACACACGCGTGCTATGAAAACATCCAGAGACCAATAAAGGCGGGTAGGAAAGCACACACACACACACACACAGACACACACACACACACACACACACACACACACACACACACACACACACACACACGCTTGTGCTAACACACACACACACACACTCGCATACAGCCGCGGAAGCTCGCCCCAGGCCTGACAGGGAACCACGCCGCTTTTAAAATGCAATCACGGGAGCGTGAAGTCTTCAAAGCTAAGCTGCCACGGAGAGCGCGGCGCGAACGGCGGCGGTGGAGGAGGAGAAGGAGGAAACGGAGGAGGGGGTGGAGACGTCGCTCGCGGCAACAGGTGGACCCACGCTGGATTCATCCACGGCGCGGACAGATGAGGAGGGCAATTCTGGCGCCCGGCGAAGCTCATTAGGCGGTTCCTTGCCGGGCTGCGCGCCAGGAGAGGGGTTTAAAACGCCGCCGCGCCTCTTCGGGGAGCAGCTTCAGACGGAGGAGCTCTGCACCGACAGCGGCTCATCCAGGACGCAACTGCTCTCCTAATTTGAGCTCGAAGCGATTTATTTACCTCTCATCTTTTAGCTAGCTTTAGCTACCTCAGTGGTCCTCGGAGTCCCTCAGGAAACACTCTTTGTGTTGACAGGGAAGGTGGGAAAACGGCGCTGATACATGTCAAACAGGAAGGTCGGGGTCGAGCCGAGAGGGATAATTACGGCGGCGGTAATTACAGCGAGCAAACTCCCGGCAGCCGGGGGGGTGACTATCGTACTTTTCTCCTCGGCAGTCGGACTCTTTTCTGTCGCCCTGGAGACGAGCCGCTCCTCGGTACCTCTCGCGGGAGCCGGCGCGCCGTTCCGGTAGTGGAAGGGTTGATTGCGTCCACAAATAAAAACAGATTAAAAAAAACAGTAATGGAGCGCCTGGATCGGGTTCTCCAGCGACGATGGACTGAATGATTGGGTGAAAGAGGAGCGGCGCAAAGAGAAGACTTCTTACAGTTCTGTTCGGCCCTGCAGTGCAGTACCACTGATGCCCTGTAGGTGGCGCCGGTGGCACCATGAGACAAACTGCCCTACTGATCCTCCTCCATCTTCCCCCCCCGGCTGATTAAACCCCTGCCTCCCCATTGGACGGCGCCCTCATTTGTCAGAAGCAGTACAACCCGGCGCGCATCGTCCACTCCCGGGGCCTCTTCTTCTTCTTCTTCTTCTTCTTCTTCTTCTTCTTCTTCTTCTTCTTCTTCTTCTTCTTCTTCTTCTTCATCAGCCATCGCAGTACCGTTTGCTGCCAGAGTCTGGCGAGCGGGTGATCCATCACTTAGCCCGCTGCTCGGCTCATCGGCGCCGAGCCTCCCGGAGCTCGCAAGGACGAAGGTGAGCGTCCTGATTGGTCGGTGGTCCTTGATTGATGACGCGCCGCCGACTCCATCCGCCTCTGACAGCCGTGGAACAACGCTGTTCGTTAGCCGCCTATTAGCCATCAACTTCTTCAGATGTTCAGCAGAGCTCCGCTTATCGCAGGAACCAATTAGCTTCGTACCTGCTGCTCATGTTTTCGACCGATCCGTTTTGACCCTGCTGGGTAGGCCCTCTGCTCGGGAAGTCGCTGTTCAGGAATAAAAGTCGTAGAGCATGAGATGCTAACGGGACACCTGCGTTTAGCTCCTGCGCGGCGTATCCTCCTACTCCTGGTGTTCCATAAGGCTCAGTTAGCTGGCCGCTGCTGCTTCAACCCTCAGGACCTCTCGGGGTACCAAAGGGAGGAAGACGACGTGACAGCTTCCCCTTTTTGATTGCCCCGCATCCTTTGGCCAGCAGGGGGCGCTAGAGCCCGGTTCCCCCCCAACCGCTGTCGGGTGTTCTCCAAAGGACCTGCCTGGAGAACATCCTGTAGGACTGGTCTGAGATCTGGCATCTGCCCCAGGTGTCCCCGGGCTGGATCCGGAGTTTCGGCCTTTCGCATTCTCAATGTTTTTTTTGTGCCCCACTTCCTGCTTTATTTTGAAAAGCCCCACCGAAAGTTGAACTTCGGAAGTTTGGATTTTCTTTTTTTTGTGTGCGTGCGTGTGTTTGTGTGTGTGGTTTGCTGAAAGTACTGTAATATTTCCAAGTACCTGAGTGTGTAGTTTGTGCATTTATGCAGTTTTCTTGAGTATTCTGATGGTGAGTTGAGTAGTGGAGGTACTCGAGTACGAAACCTCGAAACTACAGTATATACTATATCCCTTATACTGTGTACTACATACTGCATGTAGTATATTGCGCATACTGTGTACTCCATAATGTATGTGGTACATTGTGAATACTGTGTACACCATACATTATGTAGTATATTGTGCATACGGTGTACTTCATACAGTATGTAGTATTTTCCATTTCCATCCTGGACAGGTCCACTGGCACAGCAGTACTGCACACACTATGCACACAACTCATGATGCAGTTGTTTGAACTGTTCCTCCGTGTTTCCAGCTGAACCGCAGAAGGTCACTTCAGCACCTTCTCATTTGGCCACTCTGGTGTAATTAGGGGAAGGTTCTTTTATTTTCTACCGGAAGCTCGTCACGTTTTCCAACATGATGGCGACAGATCGAGTTATGTGTGAACCGATGGACGGCCAAGGAGATGCAGGCTGTGATTGGACGAGAGCGGCACCACCGAACCGCCCCCAGAGGGCGCCGAGATTGACTTCTGAACGCCCCGGCTGGCCGTGGCCGTGGAAGCTAATGGAAAGCGTGACAAAAAGGCAACGGCGTGGAAAGGAGAGGAGGGCCTGGGGGCGATCGAAGGGGCTTTGCCAAGAATCACCCCGGGAGCGAGAGAAACGTGAAAGGGAAGAGGAGGAAAGAAAGAGCGGTGCAAGAAGAGCGAGGGATTAGTCCCCGGGAAAAGAAAGGGGAATAAGAGGTTTGCAACGGCTCTTGGCGAGTCGGCGATTCCACGACGTGGAGGTTTAGGCGAAGGACAAAAGAATGACCCTCAGAGAGAGAGGAAGACGGTCTGATCGCCCGGCCGACGGAAGAAAAGATGGAAGCTCTGACGACCTTTTCTCAAATCTGCTACCACCGGGGAGGAGTTGGATTCAGTGTCTCAGAGAGCGGAAGCCCTGCTATTCACTTTTCACTTTGATTCTGAGAAGGAGGAGGTCGGGCCCTGGCGGTGTGATAAGGACGTCGGACCCCGGCAATCTGATCAGGAGGTCGGGCCTTGCCGGTATGACCTCGCCGGGTCGGGCCTGATTTTCCGCGGTGAGAACAGACCAGAAATGTCCACAAGGTCATCTGATTTCGGAGAATGACCGTCTGGTCGGCAGCGGGATTTTTGTGAAGAGCGAGCGCTCCGATGGAGCCGTGACCGAAAGACTTCAGAGATCACGGATACTGGCGAGGGGCTCGGCCACACGGGAGGGGCTGGAGGAGAGACGCTGCTCCTCCAAATCCAGAGGAGACAGAGAGGGCGCCTTGCATACATGTCTTCCATCCCCCAGAAGAGCTGGAGAGGGAAGTCTGGGCTTCTCTGCAAAGGCTACTGCACCTACAACCCTGCTCAGGACAAGCAGAAGAAGATGGATGTTCTTAAAGGATCCTTCTTGCTCCTCCCGGCGCACCCGACCATCCAATCAGAGCGACTTGTGAGATCATGTTCCGTGTTTCGAGGCTCGGCAGCAAGGTTTACGTATGTAGGCATCAGGGTACAGTTGTCTACACTCACACAAGGTTTTTGGAATGTGCGTGAACATTTACTGCAGCAGACACGAGAGGTACCACAAGCAGAGGCAGAGAAATACTTGTTTTGTTTTTTTTCCTGTATTTTACTTTGAAAGGAATGGGAGGTGAGAGGTGGTGCCGGTGGCGATCCAACAGTCGGACGTCAAACGTCAGGGAGCTTCATCGGGGCGACAACGGCATGTTCTCAAATGATTCGGGTTTTTTTTTTAATATCCCCCCGAAACCAGCTGCTCTTCCTTTCCTGTCGCCGCTATCATGAGAACGGCGAGTGTTTACGAGCGCCGGGAAAGAATCCGCGGGTTCTGAATCCAAACTGCGGCTAACAGGAAGCTCTCCGACGCGCCTCGCCGCTTCTTATCCCGGCTTTGCTCCCCGGAGTTTGGATCCGGATTCGGAAGCGGGGGAGGAGGTGGAGGACGTCCAGCGGACCTCCCGGGAGAGTTGGCGACAAACTTGAAGGATAGAAAAAAAAATTCCCTGACAAATTCAAAACTTTTCCTTTCCTTGAAGAAAAAGTAAACGGCGGATCAGTTCCTTCTCAAGGATATTCTCTCCTTCTATGCAGATGATGCTGTGGTTGCTAGCGGCTGTGAATAAATTCACACAGATTTTAAGAACATCACAATGGACCGTCCGGTTCGCCGGCCAATCACGACGCCTCACGGCGGGAAATCGGAAAATAGGTCGCACTCCTTTTTCCGGGTTGACTGCCCCCCCCCCTGGCGCTCCCGCGTTTTCAAAACCCGAAATTTTTGGGAGGCTGCCGGGGAGCTAATTAACGGGTAAAGTGCTGTTTTGATTTAGCCATCAAGCTAATTAGGACAAAACCTCCTCCAGCACAAGTGCTCATCATCCTCCTGCCGGCCAATTACCAGCTCAGAAAGAGGACTTTGTTTATCAGTGTTTTCTGGGCACGAGTCTACGCGCACGTGTGCGTGCTCGCGCACGTGCTCGCGTGTGTGTGTGTGTGTGTGTGTGTTGATTCAAATGCAACAATGAGTATCAGCGCAAATAAAAATACACAGAACCCCACTTTGTGGTTGATATCTCTCAACATCCTGGCCTCGAGGCGATCATCGGCCCGACAGCTGCTCATGTTCCCTGAAGACAGTCTCAGGCACGCACACACACACTCACACACACACACACACACACACACACACACACACACACACTCACACACACACACGAGAGCCGCCGCTTTATCATTCCAGTCACTTGACGCTGTGAAAGGCGGCGGTCTGAATCGGCGAATCACTCGGCTTTTCAGCGAAGGGAGGCCGACCGACCCGAAAGCCTCCCCTAACGAGGACGAGGGAGTCTGGGGCGGACACACACAGACACACACACACACACACACACACACACACACACACGCTAACACACACACTCACACACACACTTGAGAGGGTGACAATAGCTTGTATATATCTATAGTCATCTATGCTGATTGCCAGTGAGCTAGCTTGCTCCATAGAGCGACCTGGACAGGTCATCTGTCAATCACAGGGCCGCCTGTAAAGACGCCCCGTTTCTCATGAGATATAGAAATAAGAAATACGGCCATGTGTGTCCCTCCATGGCGAGGTCAATGACCTGAAGGATCCAAGGGTGGAAATGTTTTGAGTGGAGGAAGCGAAGACTTCCATCCTTCCACATCCATTAAGATGTTAATGGAAAAATATCACACTAAGCTGTGGGGGGGAGTTTATCCACGGGTGCACTTGTTCGGCGTGCTAAAGAGGATATAATGGCCGAGATCCAGCCTGAGAAGGCACTTCAGCTTCAGAGACATCCACAAAACTCCACAAAGACTGAGAGACAACTCTTCAGAAGTTGAAGGATGCAGAGACGGATATGGATACAAATAAGGGTGTGGGTACTGGTACGGATATGGATACGAATACATTTATGGGTTCAGGTAGGGGCACGGGTACTGGCACTGGTACTGGTTCTTGTTCTAGTCCTGGTATGGATAAGGATACAGATACGGGTATGGCTCAAGGTGTGGATACAGGAACAGATACAGGTGTGGGTACTGGTACAGATACAAGAACTGGTATGTATATGGATACGAGTACAGGTTTGACACTGGTACGGGCATGGGTGAGGGTACTGGTACTGGTTCTGGTACTGGTATGGATACGGATACAGATATGGTTATGGATTCGAAGACGGGTACGGGGACGGGCATGGGTAGGGGTACTTGTACTAGTACTGGTACTGGTCCTGGTACGGATACGGATACGGGTACGGGTACGGGTACGGGTACGGGTACGGGTACGGGTATGGATACAGGTACTGGTACTGGTACTGGTGCAAATACGGATACGGATACGGATACGGATACGGATACGGATACGGATACAAATATGGGTACAGGTATGAATGCTGATACAGATCTGGGTATTGATAGGGGTAAGGATACAGTTCCGGTGGCAGTGGATCAGGCGGCTCGGCACTCCACCACCGTCACACTCTCCTCCATTCCCTGAAATTAGCGAATGTATCTCCCCACATCCATCAGTGAAGTTCATGATTTATGGAGCAGCTGTGTGACAAGTGGTGGTAGAAAAAAAAAGGGTTGCTATAGCAACACACTTTGTTTCACTCTGTTAGCACGGAATGAATCACATGAAAATGACGATATTCTCTATATATTCTCTATATCTGGCTTTATGTTCACAATGTCGGCAGCTACCTGACCACATGACCACCTGCCCACTTGGCCACCCGACATCCCGGCCACCGGGCCACCTGACTACCGAGCACAGGATGGCCCAACCTGTCATGGAAAATAAGTTACAGGAACTCAAAAGATGGCTGCAGCTACATTGGACCCATTGGCGGTTCCAGTGTTAGGCAGGCAGGCGCGTCTACGTACTTCCTGGTTTCCTATTGTGCTCAGCAGTTCAGGGTGTGAAAAACTGAGCCTCAACCTGAATCTGCTAGCAAGCCTGTTGCACCCTGAGCCTCCTGAAATTCAGGTTCAATCAGGTTCTGCGTAAAATAAATGCTTTGACGCATTTCCGTCCAAACTGACATGTTTTTTTTTTTGTTCCCCCGCTGATGTTGAACCTGCTCGGAGAGGCGTACCCCCCCACCCCCCCCGACGCGGGAACATCCTCGTAGATGTGAAATGAGCCCCTCTGAACACGTGTTTGATCATAAAGCATTAGCTGCGCTGGATTCACCCACTTCTATCCCATTAGTTTTTGTCAGGGAGCTTGTTAGGCGCTCATTAGCCGGCGCTCCGCCGCCGCCGCCGTACGCAACCGAGACCGCCGGCCTCTCAGAGCCATTTATTTTAGGCTCATTAAACCGAGGTCCGACGTTGTTCTCTCATATCTGATTATCTCCGCGTCCCCGTCGACTATTAGGACGTTTAACAATCACATCCAGTAATAAAAACAAATTACGGATGTTCCTCGTCAAACACCGGGGCGGCGGCGGGGACGTGAACCTGACACATTTCGCTAACATTAGCTTGATAGCTCCATTAACTCACATCCGAAGTCAACCGTTTTGGGCGCATTAGCCCCCCTCGCGCTCCGGTCCGGGTCGCTAACCGGCGAGGCTAAAGATCAGGGCGCTCCGGCTCGGGGATGTTAGCGCGTTAGCCAAGACTTGAGCTGGAATCAACACGGTGACATCGGGCGGGTTAGCCGAAAATAAAACATGGCCGACCAACACATCCGTGTGTGTGAGGGGATCAAAGATGGCGCCGTTGCCGTGGTTGCGTGTCGCTACTTCAATCGCTGCTGTTTTGATTCTCGAGGCCGAGGCGGCGGCGGCGTTTGGCGTCTGAGGGGGAGAGCCAACAAAAATGTCCGACAACTCGTGGGGTTCGAATTACAGGACGGCCGATCAGGTCGCAGCTGGAATGTCCCGGCCAATAGGAGGGCAGCTGCTGACCGGGGAGGCGGAGCATCAAAGTCCATTCATTCATTCATTCATTCATGGCCGACCAGTTATTGACAGGTTATTGGATAACGGATGAGAAGAAACCTCTCCTCCGTTCTTCCCTCCATCCAACACCTTGCTATCCCTCCAGCCAATCCCAGTCATCCTTCAAACTACATCCTTCCTTCCATCCAAACCCACGCATCCCTCCTTCACACCCCGTCCATCCCTCCGTTCGTCCCTCCATCCACCCCCTCCCCTCCTCCGCTGTCCCTGTTGGTATTTCTCACAATGGCGTCTGACATTTCTCGCCGCCGCTGCCATTTCTCTCCCTTTTCCCTCCCGCGTTTATTTCCTCCTTTTCTTCCCAGTCGTCCCCTCCGTGCGTCCTGTCATCCACCTCGCCGTCACTCCTGCATTTGGTTTGTTCTCGTCCTGTCCTGCAGGGATTAGCCGCCGCCGGCGTCCTTCGATTCCACCCCGTTTTAGAAAAGAGGAAAAAAAAAAAGGAAAAAGAGGAGGGAGTGTGTCGCCCCCCCCCCCCGGTGTGGGTCGGCCAGGAGGCCGGCGACCTTTGACCCCTGAGGTGACGGCGCGCAACTGAAGGGTTAAGCGAGCCGAGATTTCCGACGTCCGGGAAAGCGCCTCGAACTAAACACGCGAACGCACCCTGGCACGCCGGCGGGCTTCACCAGGCGGAGCGGCGGAGGGGAACAGTTGCCACGGCGACGCCCGGGGCTTGTTTACACGCCCGATTGGCGCAAATGGCCCCCCTGCGGCGCCGCCTCGCCAGCCAAATAGATCGTGTGCACGGCGACACGTCGAAACAAATCTCCACGTGGCGACGGCCGCTCTCCCTCGGGCGCCATATGTGGAACGGTGTGTGTGTGTGTGTGTGTGTGTGTGTGTGTGTGTGGGTGTCGGTGTGTGTGAGGGGAGGGGGGGGCGTCAGCAGGTACTAAACTAGGCCAGAGTGTGTCTGCAGGCGGTGACGGGATGATGGAACGCAGGCAGGAAGCGTGGAAGGGGCGGGGCCAACTTCTGACCTCACCAACATGGCCGACGTCCTCGCTGAAGGACGGACGAATTAATACATATGGATATATATGTGTGTATAGGTATATGTACTTGAAATACTTGTTGTAGTACTCATGAGTCGCTCCTTAAGTCACACAATGCCTGCCTGGCATCCGGACGCATGTTTTTCCCACGCTGTATCAGTGCCCTGAACGCATCAGAGCCGGGAAATTTCACTGGCTTTCCTTATTTTTGTTTTTGCGATTTTATGGCCTTTCAGTGACGTTTATGGGAAAAGAAAAGAAAAAAAAATAGAATAACAGTGTTATCAGTGTTAACAGTGCAATAACACTGTGAACAGTGTAATAGTGTAGCAGAGTAATAAATGTGTAATAATGTATGAACGTGTAATAAGTGAACCGTGCAATGTAATAAATGCTTGAACAGAGTGACAACGTCCACAAACAGTGTAGTAACACTGTCATAAGTATGTGAGCGGATTAAAATGTAATATCAGTGTTATAACACTCGCTCGAGATGGAGATGAGGAGGACGCCCATCGTCCTACGATGATGTCATCGGTATCAGTGCGGGTACGTTTTGGGCGAGGACGGCGCGAAGGCCTCGGATCGGCGTCCTTTGCGGCCGGAAGGACAGAAAAAGGGAAAAAAGTTCTTTGTTATAAAAACCCAGAAGTTTTGCGTCGCTGAAGCGAATCTGGTCTCTGGAGTGTATGTGTGTGTATGTGTGTGTGGGGGGGGGGGCTCCCGTTGGTCGCTTTTAAAACATCCCATCTCCCCCGGTCGGGGGCGGCCAATAGGAACGGTTTCTCCACCTCCACGTCGTCCCCGGAGACACGGCTCGGCGGTCATTAGAACTTTGAGACAAAAAAGTTGAAAATCCCCAAACTCGCAGTCCAAATCCGGCACCAAAACGCTGTTCCCTCCCTCGCTCCCTCCCTCTTTCTCTCCCTCCACTCGTGACTCTGTGCAAAATACAAAAATAACATTTTCTCTCCATTAGAAGAGAAAAAGTGCTCTGATCTCCCGCGGGCCCTGAATGCAACACCAGCCTCTCAAACAAGACAAACACTAGTTTTTCGCCGACTAATGAAAAAAGAAAGGCGGCGGCTGCGTGTCCCGGGCGACGGGGTGGGGGTGGGGGGGCAGGGAGGGGGGCCGTGGATTCCGGGGCGCGGGAAAAGCGTCCCGTTAGCCGCGCCCACCGGAGGCCTGCCACTCTTCAAACCCGCCACCGCCTCCCGCTGTGAGCTAAAAATGGAAAAACCAATCTGCAAGCCTGCTTCATGAACACTATCCACATCACACACAACTGTTAACAACTGCCCGCCGTGCACGTGTGTGTGTGTGTGTGTGTGTGTGTGTGTGTGTGTGTGTGTGTGTGTGTGTGTGTGTGCAGATACCGCTGACCGTGCTGTTTTGACTGGGGGTCCGCTGCAAATCTCGACCCAGGTGTGTGTGCGTGTTTGCACGTGCATATGTGTGTGTGTGTGTGTGTTTGTGTGTGTGTGTTTGTGTGTGTGTGTGTGTGTGTGTGTGTGTGAAAATGTGGGTGCGCCTCGGTTGCTAAATATAGACGGAGCACTTTTCTGAGTTGCCATGGCAAGAAAAAGCCGATTGTTTTTTCTCTCCGTCCCTCCATCCCTCACTTTCTGCTGAACTCCAGCCAGGAGTTTGGAGCTCTTCACTTTTTGCTGGATCCAAACACACACACACACACACACACACACACACACACACACACACACACACACACATAGTTCTGTCGCAGGGGGGGTGGGGGAGTCGGGGGGCTGCGTGTCAAGCTGTCAGCGTGTCGGGGGAAGCAGGAGTTTGAAGGTGGAGGCCTCCAGGGACGTCCCACAAAGGGCCTCCCGTCTTTGATTGACGGTCACGCGGCTGGAAAGCTCCGCCTCCGCCGGACGCTCGTCCGTCAACGTGACTCCGCCCACAAAAAATGAATAAATATGCTTTTTGAAAATGGAGGCGACAACCTGGAGCTGACGATTGGGCTTCACGTTGTGTCCCGCTAATAAGCACTGGCTAACCCGCACCTGCCAACATGTGCTAGCAGCTAACACATACTGGCTAATATGCAGCAGCTAATAGACACCAGCTCAAACACACCTGCTATTGAATACCAGCTAATAAATATCAACTAACAGCGACTGAAATATAACGGCACACATACAGGCTAATTTATGAACGCTTACAAACACTGGCTAATACACACCAGCAAATGCACTATGGCTAATACCTAGCAGCTAGTCAACACAATGCTAACACATACTGGTTGATATACACATTGGGTAATACACACTAGCTTATACACACTGGCTAACACATACAGACGACTAAATGCAGGCTAAGAACAACCTGCTCATATACACCTGTTACCACATAGCAGCTAATTAGCACTGGCTAATAAGCAACGGCTAATACACACAGCAGCTAATATACACCAGCTCATTCACATCGGTGGATGCACATACTGGCTAATACATACAGGCTAATACACAGCAGCTAATCGGCTAACACATACGATATACTGTTTCGCTAAAAAGCACGTCGACTAATATTCACTGGCTCATACATACCTCTTATTAAACACCATTTAAACACAGCGGCTAATATATTCCAGCTAATGCACTGCGGCTAATAGACACCAGCTAACACACTCCAGCTACCTCAATCTGGCTAACACATGACCAACTCACAGCAGCTAATGCACACTAGCCAATCTGCACTGGCTAATACACACACGCTAACAGACACTGGCTAATACATAGTGGCTAGTGGACACCTGCTAAATACACACTGATTAATACACGCCGGACGCCCTGCTGTAAATCAACTGCTGAGTGCCTGTCACACACACACACACACACACACACACACACACACACCTATGTTATCACTCCACAGACTTTTAATTATGAGCCGTGAACCTCCGAGGTCGGCGTGAAGGTCGAGCCCCGGTGCGCTGGCGTTTTCCTGCGATCCGTCATCTGGCCGGGAGCCGGAGGCGACCCGATGTTTACACGCCGCGAGGAAGGAAATAAAAACACTGGGAAGCGGCAGATCTCGCCCGTCCAATCAGAGCGAGGGACGGCGGCGTTTTGGAAACGGGGCGGGGCGGAGGTGTGTGGTCGTCAAGGCAACGGGGGAGGCCATTCAACAGTCGGACCCTGAACGCCACGCCTGGGTGTGAAGGCGTCACAAGGTCCAGGTTCACCTTCACGTTTTACAATTCCAGAAGCGCTAGCTTCACGGGAACCAACGACAACATGAACCAAGCCAAATTCATTCACTCCCGGACAATCCGGAGCCCACGGAGAACCTTCCGGAAGTTTTTGGGCCGAATCCGGCGAGAACCCAGGCGTGTTGAGCACTGGAGAACGCTCACGGGGAGCAGAAGGAGGCTCGTCCGATGAGCAGTCCCGGCTGTGAGAAGCTCACCTGAAGCTCCTCCGGCTCACTTCCTGGTCACCTGCTCGCTCTGGGCCAATGACAGGGCTCCTGGGGAAGCCCCGCCCCCCCCCCATCCCCACACTGAAAGAACCAGGAAGTGGAGCTCCACGACACAAGCCATGCTCATCCAGGTGGACGGTCACACCTGAGCGAAGCTCCGCCCACAAACACCTCCTCATTTTCTGTCTGTTATCATTTGATAATAAAAATTCAATTATTTTTGATAGAAGTGGATTTCACACGTGTATTTAAGGTTGTCGAGTTTAGATGTTGTGAATCATCTCTCCTTTGTTGGCAAACAAAGAGGGTCGGGATGCCGGCGTTGTCACGGTGACCCCGCCCCCCCCCTCCTCGGATACCAGGTTGCCATGCCAACAAAGACCCCTCCGCTCCTCCTCCCGTCTCCCGATCCCCCCCCGGGCGAAGGATCAAACTCCGCACAAAGCGAACCGCGGCGTCCTCCTCGGCGTTCCTCGGGACGCGGGGACGTCTTCCTTATCCACATCTCCGTTGCTTAGCAACAGCCCCCGGTGTTTGCTTCGGCGCCGATGGTCCGGGGGGGGGGGGTTGGGGGGTGGAGCTCAAGGACTCCGTCAAGAACAGCCGGACCTTGGGTGGATTCATTCATTAATTCATTCATTCATTCATTCTTTCATTCATTCTTTCATTCATTCGTCCATCGTCTACTCAAGTCACTCCAAGAGCTGGAGGCGGGGCTTAACCTGAGGCCGGACACCTGTCAATCACAAAGACATCCAACCTGGAGAACCTGGAGAGAACCAGAAATCCAGAGACACACACACACACACACACACACACACACACACACGTGCAAAAAGGGGAAAAAATAATAGACAGTGGTAATTCCGGAGGTCCTTGAAGGCATCATCTGTTTCGCTTCTCCCCTTCCCAATTTCTCAAACAACTCTTCAACGAGGGATTTCTTAGTTTTTGCTCTCCTTCTATCACGCGCGCACACACACACACACACACACACACACACACACACACACACACACACACACACACAAACACAGGCGTTGCTCGGGCACTGACCCAGCGCTTCGCTCTCCACGAATCCCGCCGCGTGTTTTACAGCCTCGGGTCATTAATCAGTGTCCGGCCGTCTGGGCGTGCACACACACACACACACGCACACATACACACACACACACACACACACACACACACACACACACACACACACACACACACACACACACGCATTCAGAGGTTTTCTGAGGAGAGGCCCGAAGCCAGATGTCAATCATCAGACTCAAGGAGAGAGAGCATGACAACATAACCAGACTTGTAAACTAGTTATGCACACAAACGCACACACACACACACACACACACACACACACACACACACACAGTAGTATCATCTGCTGCTCTTCGGCTAATCGCTCTCCACCCTCTGGATTTATGCGGTGGCTGTCATAACACTTAAGTGGTTATCTGTGTGTGTGTGTGTGTGTATTTGTTTGTGTGTGTGTGTGTGTGTGTGTGTGTGTGTGTGTGTGTGTGTGTGTGTGTGTGTGTGTTGTGTGCACGCGCGTGTGTCTTCTTGTGCGCAGACGGTGGCTGCGTCGCTTTTTGTTG
>CAAKHD010005932.1:8924-26424 GCA_901007705.1 Fistularia tabacaria
CCCCCTCCTACTTGCCCCCCCCCCCCCACCCAGCGAGGCCGCTGAGATATATACACCACACACACACACACACACACACACACACACACACACACACACACACACACACACACACACACACACACACACACACACACGCTCACAAGCACACCTAGAGATACACAGAGACTTTTTCAAAGACTCCATTTCATCTTTTCTGTCAGTCTGCACGTAATACAAGATTATAAAATGCAATTTATCCGTTAGAAGGTTGGAGGAAGAGAAGATAAGGGTGTGGTGGACGTTGGTTATGCTAATTGTCAGCACCAACCTCCCTCCTCGTCCCTCCTTGATCGTCTCCACCAGCGTGCAGGTGTCGTGTGAGTGTGTGGCTTCGGTTTCGTGCTCGTGCTGTTTCCACGTCCCGGCTTCATGTCAGAGTCAGGTCTGTTGATTTGGGGGATTTTCTGATTTCAATGTACGATGACGTTGTTCCTTTGCGTTTGATCTAATATGGCTAAGATGAACATCAGCCTTGAGTCCTGCGTTCGGCTTCTATCGCTCTCATCCAGTCCTGACACAAAGCTTTTAAACACAGTTAGAATCAGCTGCCTCTTTCCCTGTTTCCTGCACATCTTGTTTATATACATATATGTATATAGATCTCAAATGTTTGGATTTCGTAACATGTATTTTACTGTTTTGTGCGAAAAAAAGGAGCGTCACAACGTTCGAGAGTCATATCATATCCGTCTTATCCAGGGGTCGCCGCAGCAAATCAACCTCTTCACTCTATTTTCTGTAACTTCTTTTCTCACGCCAACTAGCTTCATGTCCTCTGTCATTCCAGTCCCAAAATCTTCTCGTGGATCTTCCTCTCGTTCTTCTGCCTGGCAGTTCCAACCCCAGCACCCTTCTCTCACTGAATCCTCTCTCCCTGTACATGACCGAACCATCTCGGTCTGGCTTCTCTGACCTTATCTCCAAAACATCTAACAGGTTCTGTCCCCCTGATGGACTCGTTCCCGGTCCTATCCGTCCTCCAGCTCTGCTTCCTGTCTTTTCCTCAATGCCAGTGTCTCACAACTGTCTCGTACATCCTTCTTTTCATTCTGGGTCATAGATATAGATATATATGTATGCTTTGCAAATGTTTGGATATTTTATGAACATTCATTTGGCATAGATTTCAATGAATTAGCCCAAAGTTGTTCAGCAATGCGGAAAAAAAGGAGCATCACAATGTTTAGAATGTCATATTATCTCCGAAATTCAATGACTTGTATGACATGCAAGGCACGACTGCATCCAGTGGGTCCGACTAATTAGCGTGGATTTTTCGAGGAAGAAACATCGGGAAATTAGGGAACTATCAAGGAAAAAGCAACTGGGAATTTTTTTTTAGCACATCTGTTTGTTGACAGTGGGATTTTCAATGCCAATTATACATGATATACTTATATATTGCTTTGGCCAATGCAAAAATATATATTATTGGACGAGTGAATTCAAAACTTGCAAGGAACCAAACCCGCGCTGCAGCGAGTCATAAAAAAGATTACTATAGTGTCAGCAATCTACACTCTAATCTACTCTCTACTGATCCGAATAGGAGGGGAACAGAGGAACGTCCGATGGAGAGCGCATAACACAGCCAGGTTATTAAACTGTCAGGGATTTTGATATGTAACCCAGTGTTATTGGCCTGACATAGGCATGCAGGCGAGGATGCGGCTGAGCTTATCATCAGCTGTGATTTGCAACAGACGTGCCGTTCTGTGATTTACTGGTGTCTGTTCATCAGCTAAGGGAAAGTCAGGGTGCATGAGCACTGGGGTTTTCACGCAGGGGAAAAGAAAGAAAAGCTTTCTCTGCATATTTCATTATCTGAAATAAATTTAGGGAAACAATGCAACAGGGTAATGTCATCATGCACACTTATGATTTCAACACACACTTTATCACAGAGCAAGCACTGCACACCACGATAATGGGAATTTTTTAATTTCATTGGAGACCGTAGAGGGAAACGGATTTTGCACCGAGGAGTAACCTGTTTTGTGTAATATTGCAGAGAAAAGCCAGCAGCGATGATATTAATTCAAGTTGTGATGTCTCCCCACCCCGCGTGTTTTGAGGTTGAGCACAGTTTGATAATCCCATGATGGTCTTGGCTGCTCCAGAAAGTCGGCATCTGACACGTACGGAAATGGGCTCGCGTCGCATCAGAGAGTTTGCTCCACATTTTGCTCTTCAAGTGCAAATGATTTATTTTAAGATCAGTAATCAGTGCTTCTTATCTGACACAAGTTTCATGAAAGTCAATGATTATCTCCTCCAGGTCCATTGTGTCCATTATGTCTGTGAAATTTGTTCAGACGCAGACTTGGCTCCGTGAAAGGGGAAATAAAACCTAATTGGGTCTGAGCAGCTCAACGCTATTCCAGCGCGCGTTATGGATCTGTAGAGTCATTAATTATAATGCAGGGGAGGCTTCTGCATACATAGAGAGACAAAGCAGCCTCAGGATTTTGGTTTCCAAGACCCTGTCATGTCGCCTGTATTTCCCAAATATTCGAGCGACTGACACCTCGGTCACTGCCACGTCTCTATCACGTAGTTCTCCGGAGCTTCGGTCTCCGGACTGCAGCCCTCAATCTGCTGCATCCGTGCTCTCAACAACCAAATGCACAGTTCAATAGCCTCTGTTGTGGCACTCATACATTCAGGATGTGGTGGTTGGTCTTTTCCTCTCCGATTGGACGGAGGGGTCAAAATTTTTAGACCAAAAGCTGAACATTTTTTGAACCTTTTTGGCAAAAAAAAAAAAAAAAAGATTCAACGCCGGGCACTGTGTCACACGCATGGTATCGTATGCATCGTGGATCCCGTAGGGGGCGCTTCAAAGGCTGCGGCGCTTTTTCATCGGACAAAGAAAACATGTCTGGGAATCAGCGAGGAGAGAGATCCGCTGCTGATTTCAGATATCACCCAGCTGTGGTCTTTTTAAAAACCGCCGTCGTGAGTTGGAAATTGCCTTTTCTTGACGTTATTAATCTTGACCCAAAACTATCAGCGCGATAACTACGCCTTCTTGATCAAAATTGGTCACATTAGACAAAAGATCCCTGTGTGTGTGAGTGTGTGTCTATTTTCGGCCATTGTTGAGTCATTGTAATGCAAAGAGAGGTGTGTTTTTCCTCTGGCATGTTGTGGAATTATGGAGCCAATAGCGGAGAAGGATCAGAGGTCAGGACCATTTGTTGCCCCGGGCCCCGGAGAAACCATCACGGATTGGCTCTTAATATGTACATTCCCTTAGAGACAAGCCTCCCTTGCCATTCGCAGGATCCTTTTTTTTCTGGTGCTGGTTGTTATGGCAACAGACAGGATGTGACATTGTTGCATAATACGTTGCTTTTTCATCTTCCTTGCACTGACCTTATGGGTGGGCTATTTTCTAATCATGTAATCTCTGATTGTGCCTGTGCGTGGATGGTCTCAGGTCAGTGCGGTGTAAATTGGCAAAAAAAAGGGGAGAAAAAAAAAACCTTCACACGTTTAAAATTGGCATTCAGCTGGAATAGTCACGGTGTGTTAACAGAGGATGGCTGCTATAATCTATTTGATGAAGCTGTCGTGAAAATAGGAAGTGCAGTGCTCGAGACCAGGGTGCTACGGAGACTTCACTCAGCATTTATTTCTGGTGGTGTTCTTTTGAATACTTATTTTGACATGCAGCGCGATACTAACTAAATTGGATTTAAAGCTGATTCTCAGAACAGTTAATCATAACAAACAATTGTTGAAATGGGGCGGCTGTGGCTCAGTTGGCAGTGCGGGCCTGCCGTCCTATTGGAAGGTTGGCGGTTTGACTCCTGGCTCCCCCTTTGTCATTGGGTCAGACTGTGAACCCCAAGATGGTCCCGATGGACCGGTTAGCGCCTCGCACGCCGTTGGTGTGTGAATGGGGGACTGCAATCTAGGGTAAAGCACTTTGAAACTAAAGGTAATGATAGTGCGAACATTTACCCTAAATACAACATCTCTACGTTCACACATATGGTGAGTTTATAAAGCTGTGTATAAAGTCACATTCCACGTTTGATTTTTTTCCCCACTTTGTCAGTTTTATCGTTTTTATCTTTATTGTTTCTTTTGTTCTCTCATCGTTTCTTTTAAATCTGTATTTTGTGTATATTTATATGTCTGAAAGGTATCTGGAGTGTCGAGTAAGGCGCCGAAAAATTATCCCCAAAGGGTCCGAAAATGTTTATTTGTTATATGTGATTTTCTTTTTACTCATAAACTTAATGTATTGGACTAAAGTCAGATATTTGCACCTGAACAAGGACTATGTGACAGATGTCAAAAGGCTAAAACCAAATCTATATTGATGGATTAAAAAATGTTGAAAGAATATATAACGGAATATTTTCCTATGAGTTATACACTGAAATGGGATGCTGTTTATAATGGTCAGAACAAATACGTGTCCTAAACAATTATATCGAGAAAGAAATGTTACATGAGCTCAAGTTACAGGCTTTATTGTTTTGATCCAACCATCCCTTTACACAGGAAGTAATAAAAGCTGTGAGGTCATTGTTGTTCACATGTAGTGGATTACTTTGCATTGCTGAGTAATTGATATACAAATCTCCTCAAATACAGTATTTATACGCTGGATTAAGGAACGCGCTGCCGTGTGTTCTGGATTTCTTCCACGTACTTGCGGAAGGTGAACATCCTGGTTGCACCGCCATCGACCCCCCTCAGTGTCTGGAGAAGCCTTTCAAGTTCATCATGACTCAGAATGCCTTTTTTTTTTTTTTGCACTCAGGAGAAAGACCTTCTAAGCGGATAGGGGTTAAATCATCTCTGCACATCCTCACTGCCTCTATTCTAGTGTGGGAGCAAGTCTTGTTACACAGCCTCTGATGAATCTTTGTTTGAGTGCACGTTGTCTGCAGAGTCGGTGAACTCCTGTGCGCCATCATCTTCCCGCTGTATTCACTTAAGACTTCCAAGCCGGGAAAATGGCAGTCTATCATTTGCTTTGTAGGTTCCCCTTTTTTGGCTCACTATGCAATGCGGGTTTGCTGAGAGTGAAGGATGTGTTTCATAATTAAATCGCTTGTAACATTGCGTATTTTCTTGGTTAGTTTGTCATTGCGGAGTTTAGCATCAATCAATGTGTGTTAACACATCGGCGGCCTAAGAAGACCGCTGGCTTTAACCGCCCTGTATTAATACTAATCAGCTTCCCTTTAGCTCTGAGTCATGGGCTCTTGACATCTCCCACAAGGAGGCCGGCTTATACCATGTCATTAATATATTTCATCTTATTCCAATTTAAAGCTTTTGATTTCATATTTGTAACAACAGGGTGCCCACCTGAGGGGGGTCTGATGAAAAGAGAATTTGTCCGGGGCTTTCAAAGTGTTTGCAAATTTTGTGCTGGCACCCCGGGAAGACTAATTTTAATATCGACTGGCTGTAGGAGCCTGTTCGCGTTTAATTATATCATCATACCTGAATGCAAACAGATATTGAGTGGTATTGTTTGTGTAATTGAGAGCCTTTATTAAGCTCATGTGTTTTTGTGTTCAAACCATTTCGTTTTGTTGGGCACCTTTGTTTAAGGAACACAAAGTGGGTCTTAAATATATTGAATTTTTATTTTTGGTGACATGTTCTGCGTCCAGAGATTTTAAAAACCAGAAAAAAATTACGCAAGAGTTTGTCAAAAACACATGCAGGTTTGACAGATTCAGCTGTTTGTTCAATGAGGATGGAAAAAGGATATAAACCAGCACTGGGTGCAATAAAAAATGGAAAATTTACAAGATCTGGCAATTACTATATTATCATTATATAATCAAATGATAATAGCGCCCGATAACATGTACGGAGATAGTGTTGGTTTTTGAAATATCAGTGTTTGTTTCCATGAATAATTCAAACGAATAAGGTGACATCTCAAAATCAGTGAGGTAACCTAGTACAGTAAAAACCATTATGCTAAGAACATGATACGGATGAATCTAGTAATAATGGCCTTATCATAAATCATTTTGTCCAAGAGTGAGGATGGACTAAAAAGAAAGGTGAAGGTTCGGATGAGATTTAATATCCTGGCAAACTGTGTGCACAGTCGCGGCTTCTGATTTCTCCTGTTGAATCTCGCTAGGGCCTAAAAAGCGGACACGTTCATCGGTACTTCGACACAACAGGTGTAGTTTCCTGCAAGAGAAACGCAGATTAAGGAAATGGATTTAGAAAAACAAAGTCGAACATTAAGAGTATGATCTGTATCCCGGAGGCTTGGGAGCAGGCTGGAATGAGCAGGGGCCGATACGCTTCAGGGAAAGAACTGTAGTTAGGCTAAGGGAATGTACGGTCATTCAACTCCACATAGTCAATTCCAATTAAAGCTAATGATATATCAATCCAGTTTTAATTTACAGCATGCTGCAAGTGCAACATTTTAGCTCCTTTGTTCTGGTCTGTAAAACACGTCACACACGGTTATCCCAAGTGGAGCAAGATTTTCTTTTTTTGTTCTTTAAGACGTCTTTATCTTAAACGTCCCGTTGATGAACCACCCCTTGCTCCAGAAACAGCAGGGAAAATAAAGTCTTGCGGTACCCTTGGGGTTGGGGGTGGGGGTACGTGCTCCGTCCTTGCTTTTCGCCGTTGTAGGTGTCATCAGAATGGACGCCAGACTGTGGCTGTGAACGAGTCGCAATGCAGTTTCATCCGGTCCTGAGATACCGCTTTCTAAACACGGTTGTGTTTCAAAGAATTTATCTTCTTTGGTCTTAATATGTGTCTCAGATGGAAATTGGTGAGTACCTGGAGTTGGGGGACGTGGGCGGAAAAGCGAGTCCGGTCCTTGAGTCATAAACATTACGCACATTCGCAAGGAGTCTAACCCTGTAAAACCCCTGCGTGGTGCGTGATTTCACAGAGGGAAGGCCAGGCGAGTTTGATCACTTTTGCTAACTTATGGCAGAACTTAAAGCAGCGAGTGGAACAGCTCAGGCACATTTTGATCAGACAGTGGCCTGCAGAGTCCTCAAAAAGTCGAGCTCTGTTATTTCTCGAGCATAGTAGTGTTAACTAAGCAGATATAGCAATAAAGAAAACGCTTCACGACCGTGCATCTCAACTTAGAGGCTCTTGTAGTGAAAGGATAACAATATTGTGGTTAAGGAATTCTGTAATTCGTAAGAAAGGAGATAAGTGATGAAAGCAACTGAAATAAATATAACGTACGCCCAGAAAACTCATGATTGCATTGCTTAAATAACATGGTATAATATAATCAATGAATAATAGGATGCATTTACTGAGGTTGATCATAAAGTTCAGCCCTTCTAAGCCAGAGAAAAGATACCCTCTTGCACAAACATGTAGTGTCTGCCTGTCACCGGGGAAGAGGAGCCGGGTAGACATGGCTGCAGCTCTGGAGGGCGCTTGATTTACATGCATTAACTGTGTCGACTGTGACCGGGAGAGGCAGGGGCGGGAGTCATGTTCCGGAATTATAACTCAGCCATTACCACCAGGCACGGGTGATACTGAGGAAAATGAGCACCATGATATTCAAAAGCTCTTTTTTCCATATTGATGTAAAGCTGGGCATTTAGGTGACACATAAATATATACACAGTGAGTGGCTTGCCGCCCAAACGTGCGATATTCCAGGAAAACGTTTGTGGCTGGACAATGATTCAACTGTGCCTTTAGCACTTGATGCAGTAGCTATACTTTTCAATTCTGTCTATACAGAGTAAAGACTGGAGAAGCACCTTTCTTTTGTTGTATTGCACTTTGCAATGACCACTAAGCTTTTCTATTCTTACTCCGCACGTATGTATAACAGGGCACTAATTGTCTTATTGTGTTTTTAACCCATCAATGAAATTTCCAAGGCTAAAATGCTGTAAGCAGAGTGGATATTTGCTATAACACTCAGCCTCATTTTGATTATTGCTATCAAGGGCAATTTCAAAAACTGCAATATGTATTTGGAGAATAAAAATGTAAAATCACAGATCTTGATAGAAGTTAACTCTGCAGGTGCTGGATCAATTATTTCCTTTGAATCTAATCAACATTATCTTTTGAGGCAGAAGTCCGAAGCCCACAAACAGCCTTGCTTTGTCATGGATTTCAAACAGCATGCAAATATATGCAATTCCAGTTGGTCTCTCCATGGCAACCATTATGTGTGCCCTGCAGATTTTCTGCTGCTGTTTTGAATATTTCTAAATTTTCAAGTTTTTTTTTTCATTTTCCATAACTTTTATATCCATGTTAATGAATGCCATTATATTTATTTCTTTAATTTTATTTTTTTGTATTTGGCCTTTTCCACTGTGCTGGTAGGCGTGGTAGATATCTCTGCTGTCAAAATTACACAGAACTCTTGCTGCACCGTCAGCACTCACAGCTGAGCACTTAAAATGTGAAATCAATAACGATTCTCTCCTCTCTCTCATTTTTCCCCACTTATTTTCCCTTCTTCCATCTCCTCCCATCATCTTTCTTTCTTTCTTTCTTTCTCCAGCACCTTTTCGAAGATACTCACAACTTAATGGGTGAGGGCCACTGATTCACAGCCCATCTCCCTGTCCAAGACCTTGTCTCTCCCCTTAACTGCCAGCCAGCTCACCTCAGCAAACATGGCCTCCACAAGCCAGCTGCTGGATTTGGCTGAGATGGGGCTGAGTTGCGACCAGGAGATTGAGAGGAGATACGAGATCGTGCCCTCCGTGGTCTGCTCCATGAGCTGCCTCTTTGGAATAATCTACTGCTTCTTTGGTAAGTAGAGATGAAGTGAAAGCTTGAGTCACAAACATCAGCGCCGTGATCACTGAAATGAATCTGAAAGGCTCCCGTGGAAAGGAAGAGTGATTTACAGAGTGGTGCAAATGTGTTATCCAGTGTTCTATTATTGTACATTTTAGGCTGGTTTGTAGATATGAGGTCAATGATAAAGCGAGGACTCGTGTGCCTGTCACTGCCACCTGAAAAGTGTTAATTACCATCAGTTGTGTGTTCTATGGCTGCTCCTACTGGCTGTTGTGTTGTAATCATAGCCTCCGATCCCTGTTCAGCTGTTGCGTCTATGCGGTCGACAGAAGCCTGGCAGAAACACTGTCAAGTGGATCAGGGAACCGCCTGCGATGTGATCTCTTGTGGCGGCTTTTGAAACACACAGTTCTGTTCCTCTAGACTGAACCATATAGCAGCGCTGGAAGAGCGGGAGCTGGAGAGAGGAGGGTGGTGTACTTTAAATTACGTTAAATAATAAATGGGCCGGCTCTGATTAGAATGTATGAATATCCAGTGCATGGCTCCATTATACAATAATACATTCTACACGAAGTCCCAAAGTTTTAGATTTTATTTTTTTTGACATGTCGGGCGCCTTCGATGCATAACAAGAGGGAAAAAGCTTGGATCCAATGCAATTAGGAGCAAGGAAAGGAATCACTAAGCAATTAGGGAGGACGTTTCACGCTGGGCTGTTTCACCTACAATAGGTGTTCAAATAATTTAACCAAAGAGAGTTTCGTCTTCAATCGAACGGAGCTTAAAATGTAGAAATTTTGGGAGCGGAAGTGAACTTCACTGCTAGATAGAGCTGGGACTTTTAAGCGTTAATTTTGATGAATTAAAGAAAAGTAGTGCATTTGGATCGCAACTTGATTTAAACCGCGGAACATTTCTCAGAGCCCTCGTTCCGGGGGGACACATTACTCCGACGCACCGTATAAGACCGTGACAGGCCGGGCAGATGGGACGACGCTGGATGAATAAACATTAAAATTAAAGAAATTTTTGATGGAAGTTTAATAAAAAAATGCTTTCTCTGCTCGTTATTCGGAAATTACTTGCATAAGAGGAGCCTCCAACCTCTGTCAGTACTCCAACGCTAAATATATTGGAGCTAGCACGCAGGTCGCTAATGTTAACTTTGACCTTGTGCGCTTAGTTTTGCAGCGAAATATAACAGCGTTGCTAACACCCGTCAACACTTGACTACACCCGGGGGCTCAAATTCAGAAAGAAACTGTCTAAGTCCACGTCGGATAAATTGACAAGTTCTGGCGAGATGGATCACTGTGGACTGTGGACCGCTCTCTTCTCCTCGGTAGAAGATCAGGGTTTACAAGAGGCGGTACAGATTAATTCAGTTGATTCGAACTCCTCAGCGGCCTCCAGAAAGACAAGTCAAAACAAATCCAGCAGCTGAAAGGCGGTGGAAGGGGAAGCGAGAAAGTAAATAAGATTTTGAACTTCAAGCTCATGTCTATCGATTTATGAATCACACAAACTTACCTTTTTTCTCGTGTCATATATTGAAATCAGATTAATTCTGATTGCTTGATTACAGAGTATTGATTTATTTTTTATTTTTTTTTGTCCAGGCCAAGCTTGGTCAAGACCAGCTATTAAATGTAGTTTTGTAATATAACAGCAACCTTTCATGCAACAAAAATATTGTATGATATGGAAATCTGCTATAAATACTGGGGCCCTTTTCTTACACTTTACTGCTAAGAATGGGAATACTTAAACTAACCCAACTAATAAGGGAATGCCAAGTAATTAATCTCACTGAATGGCCTGTATTCCTCTATTAATATGGGCTGTTATGTAGAAAAGAGAATTGCTTTTGGCCCCTCTTGCCACCACAGAGGCTTCATTTGGTTAAAGAATTCCGAAGAAATAATAAACGAGGTTGTAATAACGTGATGGATGGAGGGAAATGAGGAGAGGATAGAGACGAGAGCTGCATAAGCTGACGTGAACAGATGGGATGGAGGGTTTGATGGCTGGAGGATAAATAAGGATGGCGGGGAGGAACAAAAGAGAGCTAAGAAGAAAAGCAAATGAGGGAAGCGGTAGGACAATGCGGGAGTTTAAGAGGAGAAAGGAGGAGTACACAATATGCGAGAAAAGGATTGGTTTAGGAGGAGAGAAACGCACACACACACATATTTCACTGGCCTATTCACTGATGGATGCTAGGATATGGAAGAGTATTGTAAGGAATTCATGATGGCTTCCCACCAAACAAGCATGAAGGCTGGTTAAGTTCCAGAAATCCCTGGGTTACTCTGGGCCCGGAGGTGAAGCTGAAGAACTTCAGTATGACCAATAGTCCTCTGCAGGAATCTGAAATACAAAACACATAAGTAAGATGGTACGATTTTCCCAACCTGTAAACGTCAAATGATAATAACCTCGAACTGTTCTGGACACCCTATTGGTTGAGCAAGGTTTTATATATATATATATATATATATATATATATATATATATATATATTGAAGGCCGAGAAGCCTATCTTGACAGACAGGTTTAAGGAATCGCTCCATGTTGTAGGTCAAGAACATTTTTCAGTCCACCCCCCCAGTAAATGGTGCAGTTTGTAATTTGTCAGCCTCCTCGCAGACACAATGTCCCTGGTGAGGAACTCGCCGTGTCTCGGTCTCAGCTAAAAGTGGGTGATCCGAGCAAAAACATGGGAGTAGATTTTCAGAGGGAAGGTAAAAAGCGGTGGAGTGTGTGAGGTATGGTCACGGGGGAGGGGCCTGGCCAACAGTTTGGAGGAGAGGATGAGTATTGTTTGACTCAGCTGTGCAACGCCTGATTACACAAAGATAACAATGTGATGTAGCTTCCCCGAGAGACGAGTCCAGTCAGAAGGCGGGGGGTGGGTGCCGACAGAAAACAGAGGGGATCACAAACGTCAACAAATTGAAAAGGAGACTAAAACAAATGATAACGAGAGGCCTTTTGATTCCGCGACTGGCTTTTATGACAATAACTTGTATTAAATATTAAACACAGCATTGGGAAGAAAATAGGATCTTGCCAAGAAGGAGAGGCGGGGCCGTATGACAAGAAAAGAAAAAGGAATTGGAAGGACAGCAGCTGCTGCATTCAGCCTACCAGTGGACTAATTAATGTGTGTGACCTTTTGTGATGTGATTTTTATCATATTTTGAAGCGTGTGAAGGTTTGGGGATGCGGTTCATCAGTTTCCCCCGCCGCCCCCAATGAGGAAACAAATCAAACCAATACGAACCGTTCCCTTTTCCCACCTCTGTTTGGCTTTTTCATCAGAACACCATCTTTTCAATTCTATGTCCCTGCAACAGAACCACTTGTTTTTTCAAGACGCCCTCACAGAACCAGAAAGCAATTTATTTTCTAATCAGCCGACCGAGAGAACTGTAATTAAACTGCTATGAGGATTTAGAAATTATACAAACAGATGTTTATAATGGTGACTTGGAGAGCCTCGATTCTTTTGAACAAACCCATGACTATCGATCCAGTCTTTTGATGTATTTGATGTATTTCAGCCAGCCAGATATGTTTTGTGAGGTGAAAGGAATCGCATAGTGGAAAATAAGAGTAACACCCATTGTAAAGCCAAGGGGACATGGCGATTCCCTCACGTTACTTAGCATTTAGGATCAAGTTTTCCACTGAAACCATGTTGAATCGTATTCGAATACTGTGTTTCCTTTAAAAGCCCAAGAAACTTTGCTTCACACTGTAAAAAGGGACACTTTGAGCCTTCTTTTGCGGAAAGTTAGGTGGCTTCAACACGTCACCTGAGAAGAGAGCTGTTCGTTCTTCAATCATTAAATGCGCACCTCTTGTTCTTGTGGTTTTTCGATGTGTTAAAGCTGAACTGAAGAGGTGCGTTTGTTTGGCTGCAGCTAAAACCTCACCGCATGTTTTTTTTTCTTTTTTCGTGTCTCTCCTGCAGGCTACAGGTGCTTCAAGGCGGTGTTGTTCCTCACAGGCCTCATGTTCGGCTCGGTGGTGATTTTCATGCTGTGCTACAAGGAGCGGGTGATGGACACGCAGCTGAGCATCGAGGCATCGGTCGGCATCGGCCTCGGGATTGGGACCTTGTGCGGCCTGGTGACCATGTTGGTTCGGAGCGTGGGGCTGTTCATGGTTGGCCTGCTGCTGGGCCTGCTGGTCGGAGTGGCTTCACTGGTGGTGAGGAAACAGCCCGGATTTATATTCTACAATTTTCTGTATACCATCTCAAAAAAAAAGAAGCATCTATTTCAAGCAATTATACATTTTCCAAGTCACGTGGTCCGACATTGGCCAACGCATTTCATAGCTGTTGCCAAGTTACCAAAGCCACCGTTTATATCTGAGAGTTCTTTAATCTGTTGAAACAAACATATAATTGAACGGATCAATTTATTTCAAGTAAGTGTGGTTGTCAAATACAGACAAAATGACCTGTTCTCCTGAAATTAAGGGGTTTTAATTGAGATTTGTGGAAAATATGAGGGTTGTAAACTGTGTGTCGATGTTATTTTCTAAATCCGGTTTTATCCCTAATTACCACGGTAACCAAACAGTGACGATAGAAGATTATAACATCCCGCATAGAAATGATTGGTCATATGTTTCAAGTTCATGTATATTTCATGACACTTTGATTTCCACCGAAGGATATATTAATGTCTAACACACGTTTTAAATTTTTTTTAAAGAAACGTTTATCTCCGCATTGTCAAGTCAACATTCCAAAGGACCTCATCGTAGTTTTGCCGATTCGCTATAACCCCTCGTGTTGTGAATATTGGAGAGTCAGAGGAAAATGTCCCACTTTTCCTCAAGCCTAAGAAAAACTCGCCAGAGTTTAGAGAATCAATAAAGTCTTCAGTAAAAGGTCACCTTCACCGCTTCTCTGCTTTCAGGGAGTTTCCACGCCATCATCACACATATATTATTGATATGTACAAGCGCATTATGCGTAAGTGGTTGCAAGCTACACAAATCTGCAGTATATCCTTTGTCATGAATGAAACTGAGGTTAAAATCACATTTGACACAGCAGACGTTTCTCTAGGCCACACAAACTGTCCTGTCAAGTTCTAAATCCTTAATCCTCATATCGCTCTCTCTATTTCCTAGGTGATGGAGGAGTTTTACCATCCCAGAACTGTGTGGGTTCCTCTCGGTGTTCTCCTGGGCTCCGGGACGCTGTTTGCTGTCCTAACTCTTCAGTGGCAGCGTTGCTTCGTCACTTTCTCCACCGCCACTTTCGGCTCCGCGATCATCACTGTCACCGTGGATTACTTCATAGAGCTGTTCGCCCTGGTACATTATGTTTACGAGAGACTCCGGGTAAGTGGGCGAAAGAGTTCAGGAGAGTATTGCTATTTGTTTATTTGACGCGAGTGTGTGTGTGCGTGTGTGTGTTGAGTGTGTGAATGATTGTACGTCTCTATGTGCCGCTTGTGATCATCTCGCCCAATGACGACGAGGGCTGGCTCCGTGAAGCTGAGTGAAGGATAAGTGGTGTCGACATCAAATGAACGACTAATACAATATGAAATTGGAAAAAAAAAAAAAGGCTTGTTGCTACATCGAGAAAAATCCAAACACAGCGATTCTTTGGGAACATGTTAAATGAGAGATTGGATTTAGTGTTAAATCGTCCTCTAAACAACAAATTTATATATAATTAGACATCACATGGCCGAAGCCAACTCCGAATCAAGTCTACGAATTGTGCGTAGATGTATATGTATGAAACGCAGCCAGGCTGCATTTTGATTCTGGCCCGATATGTTTTTTTTTTTTTTTTAACCATCTCTGTTCCAACATCTCTGTTTTCCAACAGAGGAAAAAAAAAAAACTTCATCTAGAAAATGTCAGTGGGTAAAATAAACATTGACACAGAGACACGTTGTAGTTGACATGCTGCCCCGAGCCCCAGTTTTCTGAGCCGTCAGCGATGCGCGGATATACAACCGGAGAGGGAGCAAAGCGAGCCGCGTTTGGAAGGAGAATTATCGGCCACCAGCAGGCTGCACAGGAGAGTTCACAAATTACCATTCGATGACTCACTGTGCAGTCAGACTGATTTTTTTTCTTTTCATTCAGTTGGCTGTGGAAATGGACTGTGGCACCCCGCTTACCTGCAAACTCAGAAACAAGCAGCGGCTTTTATTCATTAATTTTTTTGTTTTTCCCAAGCAGTCCAACTTATCCATCTTTGTCTGCGTTCATGTATTTGTAGTGAAGGCAAAAATAAAAGTTTCCTTCTGGAAAGGTTTTCGTTCATCAATTGAATTGCAAAAACAACGTCAAGAGAGCATTTACATTGATTATAATAAATTCTGCTGAAATATTGTTTATACATAACTTCGCTATCACTCAGTCAGTCTTTAGCAGCCTGGAGCTTTTCAAGGCGAACTAGATTCCCTCAGAAGCTTTCAGCTGTCCACATCCATAGATGAAAACTGTGTGTTTGTGTGTGAAAATCTTCTTTTCTCCTAGTTTTCTAAAACAAAACTGGCCCTGTGCTCGGATCCCTTGTATAAATGTCAGCCTGTTCTGCCTCCTCCCCCGCGGTGCTTCGCCAATGAATGTAAATCCATCCCTGATTAAGTGTTAGGATAAAATGCCCCTTTCACGGGTCTCTGGACCCGTCAGTGGAAGAAAAAAGGGAGAGAAGCGCATCTCTGCCAGTTGCTGCGTGGGCGCGAGGGTCTCCAATGGAGGCAAGGAGCTACAAAGCTTTAAACAGCGCGCACGTCATCGACCAATCCATCACCGCCACTCACGTCTCCATGGTCCATATTAAACATCAGAATTATAATCCGTGACGGTTTGAGGCACTGTGACATATTTAGGGTTAAACATCGTGGAGCGTTGTCATGAAATTCTCGCTGTTAGAAATAGTCGACGTCAGGTCGGCCGGGCTCGTACGTGAGATGTTATATCTGTGTTTGCCGCATTCGCCAAAGCGGTAGCTTTAACTTTGACGGTAACTCATCGACACAGGTGGCGCCAAAGAAGCCGGTGTGCTGGTTCACCTGGGTCATCCTGGGGGTGTGGCCTGTGCTGGCCCTGCTCGGAGTGCTGATTCAGTGGAAAGTCACTGCAGAAGGATTTTCTCACACGGAGGGTGAGTTACGCCGTTTATAAGACACAGCCCGGTGCTCATGACACACACACAGACACACACAGACACACACACACACACACACACACACACACACACCTGGGATTGTGGTTGGATCACATTCATTTTCCTTTTTCTTTTATCTTTGCTTTGGTTCAGACACACAAATACAGCGAAGGCTATACAAACAGATTAACCCCACACTGAACTGAGCCCTTGTGTTCAACTTCCGCCTGTGTGGGAAACGCAGTGCTTTGATGCCTATCTCCGAGGTTTATTCCAGTAACACACGTAATGATATAAAGGGGATTTTGCACAAAAAAGCACTCATATTCCTGTGAATGAAGATGGAATTGTATTTCTCACCCAAATAAAATATGCCTCGGGCATTACGTTGAAACAAAGCTGCCTGCAGGAAGAAAACAATATTTACCTCAGATGCCACGATTGACATCCACTTGGTATTGAGGACTGAAGCCTCCTGTCTTTCATTACCATGCATGGAAATAAAGATGCAACAAACCACTTCCTTCGACCTCCTCGCTAAATTTTTTGATTTTAATGGTTGGATTTGCACTCATGTTGGTATACAGAAGAACAAGAACACTTCCTATCTTCGACATGAGATCACAGGAAGCTACGACGGTGTTACTGTTACACACATTTGGTCCGAGTTTATTAAACATTTTAATTGCTCTAGGGGTCATAATCATTACGAGGACAGGGAGCATTGTATGTGTGTGTTTGTGTGTGTGTGTGTGTGTGTGTGTGTCTGTGTGTGTGAGGAAATGTACCTAAATCTGTTCTGAAAGCAGCCAAAACACAGATGGCGAGACTGCATACACACCATTCTTGTTCACTTATCAGTGATAACAGCGCAGCATGATGGAAGCATGCAGACGCACACAGGCCGAGGCAGAACAACAAAGATGATAGTTTCCTCCTTGTTCTCTCTCTCTCTCTCTCTCGAGCAACAACAGACCAGATGAAAAAGCATATAGCTTCAGGCAATAGGATTAAACAAGTGACGCAGTCAGGGGGACTCAGAGGGAAGAAACTTTATCTGTCTACTTTAGAACAAAAAAAAAAAGGCAAGTGTATGTTTGTCCAATACGATTTTTGTCGAGTTTAATCGATTCGAAAATGAATGGTGCCGAGAGGACGATATAGAAATAGAATCCACTAATGTAACTTTCTGCATTATTAATATTTTTACTCTATACGTTCCTTGATGAAAGAAATGCACAATCTAAGAAATAAACAAACACAAACAAACAAACAAACAAATAAATAAATCCAGTCACTATTTAATCTCTGCGAGGAAGATGAAGTTTGGGTTAAACTTTTCTATCCATAAACCAGCCCTGGCCTTTGACAGTGACACAGCAATGCTTCTCGGCCAGAGCTGGTTCTGCATTCTTAAACACTGGAAGAGCATGACGTGCATAAGTACTTTGAAACAACATCCAACGAGGTAACTGTGGTCGGCATTCCTGCCAAAGTCGCTGAGCCTTTTGATACTACAGCAAAACTACCTTTGCA
>CAAKHD010005932.1:28924-49212 GCA_901007705.1 Fistularia tabacaria
TTGATGACTCTTTTCTTTCAACATAAAACAAAAAAAAACAAACAAAGAAACAAAAAAAAAGGTCATACTACGGAACATTTTACCTGAAGGATGTCTGGTTGCTTTAAGCCATACGAAGTCCCTCTCAGGGGAAACTGGAACAGCAGGGGGGGGGAAAGATAATCAACACTCATTTTACAGCGGGAAAAAGTGCACAATGGGATCCACCTGGCCGACACTGAGTGGAGCTAACGTCACCGTTAATGAGCCTTCAAGGTAGTTAATGGAGCGGCTCACTTCCTTTAATGGTTCTATAAAGCATGCTCTTCGGAAGGCGGCCGAGCAGGTATTCTCTTTATTGTCCTCCTCTTAAGAGACGCTCCGTTCAGGCGTCCGTGAAGTCGGTCTTGTCTGTGTGAGTCCCTCTGTTTTCCCCTTAAAGCCAGGTCTGAGTGGAAAATGCCCTTTGAAGAAGCATCTTTAGCGAACAGAATAACTTTGCTGGATCAAACAATTTCTGGCTTTATTGACATAAAGCCCGACAGCTGCGGACGTGTCAGCCAGTTTTATCAGCCTTTCGCATGGAGATCAGTATTGACTTATATGGAAGCTGACTACAACTATAAGCAATTTGTTAGAATTGCAGAGACTCCCAGCTGGATTTCAAAGCTGCCCTCATGTTTTCTGATTTGAATGCAGCTTGTAGGTTGATGCCAGCTATTTAATTTAGATCACTGAAAGATTTTGATTTTGAAACAGTGTTTTTTTTTTTTTCTCAGTTGGATCAACCAATGAAAATTCAGCATGTCCGTAAGGTCTAAAGCACATCTCGGCCAACTGCTGACTTTATGACCCCGATACTTTGGATTTAACAACCAATCACATCTGCTGATGTTGGATCGCTGTGTTCCTGAAGCCAAACATGGTGTGCGAAGCAGCAATCTGATCAATAAAACACTAATTTGGACATTTTGCTTCACGGGCTCTTGTACTTTTGATATAACGATCCTGACAGATCAGACCGACTTGATATTTGAAGCCGAGACACCGTTTCTATCTTACAGAAGATGTTTATTGTGAAATACTTGGTACTAACTCCAAAAATCCAGGCTCTGCATTTCGTGGACGTTCTCACCTGTGTCATTGGCAACATTGATTTTTTTTTTTTTTTTAATACCCAACGTGCATCGCCTGCCGCTTAACTGCAGGCCCGAGACGGATTAACAAACCAGACGCCGTCTGCCCAATACGCGTTACATGCCCCTGTATTCATTTGTTTGTTGACACAATTCAAAGTGCTCTCATGCCTCTTCATTTCCTTTTCCACCCTCCAAGAGATTTCTCCTTTTTTCTTGCGTGAATTAGACCCTTTATGAGTGTGTCGCCTCCGCACCAGACACGTAGCAGTTTTCCATCGCCGCCTTCCCCCGGAAAATTGACTGGTATCACAAATGCTGTGCGCGCGTGCACAGCGGACAATTCACGACCGTGAACATGTTAAATATAGTGCGTGCTTTTGTGTTGCAGTGGACACATGAGCCCCGTGGCAAGGGATGGATTATACCAAATATCGGTTCAAATGGGGGGTGGGGGGGTTCTTGTCTGATGTAAAAAGAAAAAGAAACTGAGAAAAGGGCTGTTTGGTCCCAGGTCTCGGGTTTAAGCTCCTTCGTCTCCAAGTGAGTGTTAGTCACTGGTGACGACATGAGGAGAGGATCACGGATTCATGAGGGAACGAAGTCCGGTGGAAGGACTTTGCAAACGGCGCCCTCTAATGTTTACAACTGGACTCTGATCATTCCCTGTTAGTGTTCGTGCGTTGGTTCGTCTGTGATTTGATTTTGAATCCAAACGTGTTCCCGACAATGACGTCGTTGTGCAGTAACCCAGAACGCAGCCGGTCCAGTTTTGTTTCATTTGAATTTGTCTCTTTTGTAACAGGGTTTTTTAACTGCTTCTAGGAAACAGACGACATGTCACTGTACAGAGTAAGGCTTGACCAAGCTGGAAATCTAATTCTAATTCACTTTGCTGTCCTTTTTATTTAAGATTTTGTTGATTTCTGATTTGTTATTATCTTTTGCCACAAAAATGCTGGAGTTGTGTGTAACTGAGCAGGCCTTTTGTGTGATGAAACTCGGTCCTGTCGCTGTAACTCATTGCTGCATGAAGACTCCTTGTGTATCTGTTTACAACGTGTCCGTGTTCCAGTGTGTCACTGTTGTCCTGTGGAAACATCCGGTTGACAGTTTACAACGTCTCTATTGATAACTGTCCCCCTCTCTTCTTCACTGATGAAGCTGTCTGTGAAAAGGGCTCCGAAGAGTCTTCGGTCACACGCCGAGACACCTTTTTAAACGTCCGTGTCGCTGTTCCTCCGTTAACGTCTGCAGTCCTGGTTGTTTTTATTCCTATCTCTGGTTTCGCCATGTTTTTGTGGTTTGTCTTATAGTGGTTATATTTTTTTTCCATATTGACATTTTTTTAAACAGACAAATCATTGCCCTTTTATCATTTGGAAAAGAGATTGAATTCAAAAATGTCAAATTCACATCTTGTTAATTCAAGAACTTAACTTTTTTTAATTTAATATTTCTCTTTTAATATGTGGGAAACATGTATTGTAGATACTGATCTGTAAATAATTTCTAAAGTGTACAAGGGTCTGACTGTGTCCATGTTTACATCATGACAACATGTCGTTTAAGCGGCCGATTGTTTTCCCGGCGGAGTGCGCTCGCTTCCCGCTCCGTTGGTTTTCACCTGACCAGATGGTGAAGGCCCTTTGGACGTTGTCCTTCTACTGGTTCATGTTCAAAGAGAGAAAAATCACTTTCCTGCCACTCCGCTTCCATTCCCACAAGTCACCGGGTAATTTATTATTATTATTATTATTATTATTATTATTATTATTATTATTATTATTATTATTATTATTATTATTATTATTATTATTATTATTATTATTATTATTATTATTATTGTCATTGTTAGCATGGATTGATATGGACCTAAAATGTGATAAACTCTGTGATTCTACAAATGTTCTCGTCTCTCCAGTGTTTGTCACATGGAGGTCACATGGACACTCAGACACACACACACACACACACACACACACACACACACACACACACACACACACACACACACTAACACACACACATGCACACTCTACTCATGAGAGGGTCCTATCTGAAAAAACTGTACATTTAACTATGCTTTTCCTTTGAAATTCAACCAGAGTCTTGACTTCTTTTTTTGCGCCCTCTTTGTTTGCATTGAAATATAAAATCATCTGCAGCTTTTTCTGAATTGGAATAAGAATGAGGAGGAGGAGGAGGAGGAGGAGGAGGAGGAGGAGGAGAAGAGGGGGGAAGCTGACCGTCATTTCTGTGCTGTAACATTCTGGAGATGTGAGAGTCTGTGTAATAATAATAATAGTAATAATAATAAAATAGGAAAAGTGAATCCGAAGGCTCATATGTGTTTCACTACTGTAACTGACAAAAACTGATGTCTGCACCATCTTGACTTATTTAATGGGATTTTTCAATTAACCGTAATATTCCAATAGTACGTCACCATGGTGGAACGGGTCTGAAAAGTTTCCAGTTTCCTTATAACCACAACATCATTGAAACAACACAATCCCCTCCCTCAAAAAGAAAGTACTTTCCCTTCGAGTGTCCTTTCCACCGAATCTCGCTCCCTTGTTTCCTCCTCCCTCCGCTGTTAATCCCAGACGGCTGTCTGCTTTTGCTGCAACCCCATTTTTTGTTTTGTCCCCCCGTTCCCAATCTCTGCAGACATTTTCACTCCAGTGACTTCAAACACAAGACTTTAATTCCTCTAATCTACTTTCCCGGCAATACAAAGCCCGAGTCGGACCGATTCAGCGCCCGGCCATTGTACACGTTTCTCTGCACGTGGACCGACCCTGTTACCCACGACAATCCTCCTCCCAACAGATGTTGGAAGAAAACCACAGATGCAGTTTTGATTTTAACGTTGAGGGATGACAATAAAAACCTCTGGGAAACGCAAAAAATGTTATGATGTCAACTTGAACAACGTCAACGTCATCATATTTTCCAGTGTTGCAATATTTTTATCACAATGCAGCAAGTAAAGTTAATTTCGGAATATGTATATATATATATATATATATATATTAGCAGTGTTCTGCTCCACATTCAGTCATTCATGATCGATACCGCTTATCCTGCACTTGGGTGGATGGGTCACATGTCAATCACCGGGCCACATACAGAAATATACAACCGTTCACTCTCATTCGGGTGTCTGGGCGGTTTAGAGTCTTCAACAAAAATTAATGCATGTTTTAGGACTGTGGGAGGAAACTTGAGAACCCAGAGGAAGCCCACGCAGACAGGAGACCATAGAGACTCCACACAGGAACCCCCCCCATTGGCTTCTGGCTGTGAGGCGTAAGCGCTAGACATCGCGCCACAGATGCCTCTCATAATAAATGTCATTTTTTCGTGAACCGAGGGGGAATCATCATGAGTCGAAAACGTGCTTTGTACCAAATGATTCATCTTTTCAAGAAGTAAAGAAGCCTGAGTGATAACTGATGTCTTTATTTAAGATTTTAGGTCCAGTGAAACAGCGTGACAACCCTCATACGATCGTACAGCCGGCTCACAACCACACTCAAACGTCACACATGGCTTCGCTCCTCATCTGGTACATGCTGTTGTTACAGAAGAAAATTCCATCGTTCCTCAAATCAGTTTGAACAAACACAAGCCTTCTTGAAATTGAGTCCTACGGACAAACATTCGCACTAACAGGCGTGGAATACGTGCGTTCGCAGCTCCCTTCTGCCGCACCTTTTCACCTGGGACCTTTCAAAGACGGAGCCAAAATGGCAACAATAAAAAAAACCCTCTTTTAATGAGATGGTCTTCTTGGGATGGAAGTGCTTTAGCAGACATAATTTCACAGAAAAGGTTCTGAGGCTCTGGACAGAGGGCAGGTGATGGCGAAAAAAAAGAAAGAAATGGAATGCCCTTTATTTCAAAACAAGGCTAAACAAAGTACCTGTATTAGATCTTGTAAATTTGGATTTCTGTCGTATATTTTCTATTGTTTTCATGTGCAATATATCCACCGGCGAGTCAGAATTCAGCATCTAGAAACAGGCATGTAAGTCACCGAGGTGCAGAAGTACGGAGATGCCAAATCTTATTTATTCATTTATTCAGAATTCTGTTTCTTGCTCCGCTTCTTTTTGTTTACATGATGTCTTGCTGGTGCTGCGTCGATTCGCTCACCACCTGGAAATGGAGAGGCGAGACGTCGTAAGCGGTACAGCGAGTATTGTTGTGTACGTTGAGAACTTCTGGGTGTTGAAGATAATGTGTGGGAGTATTTTCCATCGGCGGTAAATCCTGATCGTTGTTCTGTGCAAAGCGTGGTGCTGTTTGCAAATAAATATACTGGATGTGTTTAATTTGGCACAAAACATTTAAATTTGGGGTTTATAGTCCTCAAAGAGCCCTCTGGACTTATAGGTAATTTATTTTTCATTTTATAAGTAGTTTTTACTTTGTTTCATTGAAACAAGGCCAGTAATAATTATGTTCTACATCCTGTGCATGTAGCAGAGCAACTAAATTAACAAAATGTATTAATGAAATTATTAAATTAAATTATGATTTATTTATGAAATATGCAAAATACGCCATAGTGGGAATTCTTGTCAAATCTCTTTGTATTAAATATCCAATAGAATTATTTTGTTCTAGTGCAGTTTCCCCTGTGGCGCTAATGCTCGCTATGACCTGTTCTATTGTGCAGGAAGTCAATCTTGCCGAGTGTATTGATACACAACAGCAGCAAAGTGACGTATTGAATACTGATCAGTTTGAAAGTATTTTCAACCAAGTGCTAAAAACTCGCAAGCGTTTTAAGTCTGGCAGTTTGCTTTCGCCGTTCTGTTGTGAACAGATGTGGTGAAGGTCGATGGGAATTTGGAACTTACTGGGACTTACATCGCCCTGGTTCTCAGAATACTCATCATCAATCTAGATGAGAATATAAGAAGTCAAAATGATTGGTCGTGTGCGTCTCTGTATGTGTGTGTGTGTGTTTGAGTGTGTCGGTGCAAGCGTGCGCGGGCCCTCACCTCTCCGTCGCGGGTCTCGATGGTCTTGATGAGGACCGTCTTCTTGGAGTGAACCTCCGAGGAACGCTGCTGATGCTGCGACTCGGGACTGGTCTCTGCAGATACGGTCGAGCGGGGTGTTTACAGGAGCTCAGTCGTGAAGCTCCTCCACAGATACGCAATGTTTGTCTAATATTCGGCGTTAAACCGGCGCCGCACGAAGAGCAACAGTCCATTCGCGGGGAGAACAGAACGTATCACTTGAGATGTAATTTAGTCAAAGCCGCTTATTAATTGCCGGCGTACAGGATAAATCATGTTTAATTATTGCTCAAGTTTCTCATAACAGAACTAGTAGAGTGGAGCAGTAATAATGTTTGGGTCTATTATGAACGAGATAAATGGCTTGTATGACAGTCGGGTCAAGTTTTGTTATGACTGCCATGTGGTTCGGAAAGCAAAGAGCCCTCGGGGTTGTGATCTGTCGCCTCCCAGTGGCCTGGATCTCTCACTACACTTACACGCAACGTGTAACTCTCTCGAAATAGCAACAACCATATAAAGTTATTGGTTATAATTAGTCTTTATTATTCCCCCTCATTGATTCGGCTTCATGGATATTTCTACGAGAAAAGTTTGCGTTTCTCTCACCTCGGAATCCAATCGAGGAATACGCAGACTGGACGGGGATGGTTGTAGTGATCCTGGGGAGTGAATTAAAACCCAATAAATACATAGCTTCATTATAGAGTCGAATTATGATCGACTGTAAACTCGGGGATCATAATTCAATATAACTGAGGTTCAAATGAAAGAGGGGAACCCACCTGCTCTCCTCTCCCTCCAGCAGTTTGCGGTAGGTTGCGATTTCAATATCCAGCGCCATCTTCACATTTAGCAGGTCCTGGTATTCCCTGAGGTGACGAGCCATGTCGTCCTGGAAAACAGGGCGGGGTTTGATCATATTACCGTTCAAACCCCCACAGTAGGTGAAGCATCTAAATAGAAAACCTGTTCAAATGTCATTTATGATGGCCTCCCATAGCAGGTGTGCATTCATTAAAACTAATGAGTTTGTATGAAAGGCTAAATCCAGTGATCTTCCCAAAAATGAATGCAGTCTCAATTTAACGCTTCCGCCGGTTTTAAAGTGACTTGGATGAATTTAAAATGCTCAATTTAGCAAACAAATTACCTTCATTTTAGCAATGTCCTCTTCCAGCCTTGTGATGGTATCCTGGTAACCAGAGGCCTCGCGGCTCATGCGATCCTCCATGTCTTTCATTTGGCGCAGCAAAGACTCGTTCTGCGGGAGAACAAAGATGTCAGCAGTGAAGAGGGAGAGAGACGGGATCATTATGGGATGAGTTTCCGCTGAGAGTCGGGACTGACGGTTCCTTTCAGAGAGTCGATCTCGCAGGTGAAGGACTGGATCTGGTGCCTGTACTCCATGCTCTCCTGCTTGGCCTGACGCAGAGCGTCGTTGTTCTTGTTCACAGCCTGGTTCAGATCCGACACCTGAAGGAGCAAAGAGGCTTTTAATGCATCGTCAGTCTAGTGTGTGTGTGTGTGTGTGTGTGTCTGTGTGTGTGTGTGTGTGTGTGTGTGTTTTGTACCGCCTGACCTTAGACTTGTACCAGTCTTCAGCTTCTGCGATGTTCTTGGCGGCGATGGACTCGTACTGCACACGGATGTCCCTCAGAGCAGCGGTCAGGTCCGGTTTGGACATGTCCATCTGGATCTGCACCTGGGTGTCCTGCATCTGACTCTGCAGCTCGCGGATCTCCTGGAAGGAAAAAAAAAAAAAAACGGAAAATTTCCATATTTGTTAATATCCATAAATGATATACTTTATAATGATAGTGATCGAAACACTAATGGGAATAAAATTTGCCTCTGTGAATTTTCCATCGGTGAAACACCGTGTTGATGTATGAGCTTATAATTGAAGTGTACGAATCCTCGAACTCAGCTGTCTCCTGGTAAAAGATATTAATAGCTTTGCATCTGTTCGGCTCACGGTATTTTCTCTCTCGCACACAGACTCACACAATCACGCACACGCACGCACACACGCGGCAGCTGACGCGCTTCCTTCAACCAATCGGCAGCTCGGCATTTCTGAGAGGTTAAAGTTGAGGCAGAAAAGAAGGGAAGGACCTTGACACGTGTCCAAATGGGAATTCTAAACGTGCCCGGTCGGCGCGTAAATGGACCTATCGATATCGGATTTTTTTGATCTGGTTTGTTGGACGCGAAAGACGGGAAAGGAAACCCCTAAATGCGCCGAACAAGTTTATAAAGACAGCTGGTGTGCTTGAGTGTGAAATACTAGATCCCTTTGGAGAGCTGCATGCCGGCGGAGGCTCGGATGCATTCCATATTCCACTCCACGTCGACTGAAATACAATATGGCAACCGCAGACGGGAAGAATTCATAAACCGATCAACGGACCTCTTCGTGGATCTTCTTCAGGAAGGCGATCTCCTCTTGCAGACTTTCGATGCGTCTCTCCAGGTCCAGCCTGGCCAGAGTCGCATTGTCCACATCCTGGGGGGGAGACGAATAAAGACGATAAAGAAAAAGGGCGGTGAAGAGGATGAGGAAGACAGAATGATCGACGAAGGAGAGGTTGAGCTTCGTGATGTGAGAAGATGCGAGAGAGGACTCACAGCCCTGAAGGCGGACAGGTTGTTCTCAGCCTCCTCCTTCTGGTGAATTTCCTCCTGCAGTCTGAAACCAGAGCAGGGGAGAGAAAAGTATTGTTGTTTTTTTTGTAAGGATTGACCACAAGGTGACCACAAGGTGACCCGACCCGTTCATCAACACACACACACACACACACACACACACACACACACAGCACCCCCAGTCAACGTTTTGCAGAGGTCAGGTGACCGAGTAGACGGAGAGGAATCGAGGTCTGCTCTCCGTTTCCAGTTATCAAGATTTGACCGTGCAATGAGCCGGAAATCTGTTGAACGCACAGCTGAGTGTGTATCCTCATTGCGTGTGTGTGTGTGTGTGTGTGTGTGTGCGGAGGCTCTTACTCTGGTGCCCGGTGTGTGAGAATTCACATAAAACCCAACAAGCTCCATTCTCCGCCGTGACGTAATGCGTGCGAGTACACTTGCTGTACAGCACGCAGAAACCATCATTCTGCTCCAGTGAGCCGCGGGAGAACGTGTTCTCAAAAGCGTTTGGACCACTTCAATCCCAATCCCCCGTACGTGCTGGTTCTCTCAGCCTGATTGGGAGTGTGTGTGTGCAGCTCGGTTGTGTGCGTGTGTGTGTGTGTGCGTGTGTGTGTGTGTGTGTGTGTGTGTGTGTGTGTGTGTGTGTGTGTGTGTGTGTGTGTGAGCAAAGCGGCTCTGCTCGCTGCTGCGGTGACAGGAATTCTAAATTCAGCTCCACAAAGACCGCTCACGCAGGAATACGAAAACGCTTGACTCCTAGTCGTCCCTTTCCAGTTTAAAATGTTTGTTTGTGTTTTGCTCTCAGTTTTATAATCACTTCTTGTGTTTCACTAAACCGTTGCTCATTTCTTGCAGGTTTTTTGTTTTTTTTCCCCTCTTTGCAAGATAACACAGACTATTATCGGATGTGCGATTGTGTTGATGATTCCTCTCTTTCCGAAATAAGAATCGTGGTTTTTACCGGCTCACTTTCTTGAAGGCTCCGCGACTGACGCCCAGAGATGTGCCGAGCAAAGCCCGTCGCGTGGAACAAACCGGAATGGTTGAAGCTCCGCCCTCTCACCTACCTCAGCTTGAGTTTCTGCAGGTCGTCGGCCAGGTTGTCTCTCTCCACCTCCACTCGGGCGCGTTGGTTGGTTATGGCCTCTATTTGCCTCCTCAGCTCCCTCATTTCCTCCTCATATAACTCGGCCACGCGGCCGGGCCCCTCGCGGCCCCTCAGCTGCTCGATCTCCACGGTCAGTGCGGCGTTCTGCTGCTCCAGGAAGCGGACCTTCTCGATGTAGCTGGCGAAGCGATCGTTTAGGTGCTGGAGCTCCGCCTTCTCGTTGGTCCTTGTGTTGAGGAAGTCTTGGTTCATGGCGTCGGCCAGGTTGAAGTCGAGTTTCTCGCCTGAGTAGGTGCGGATGGCCGTCGAGGACCCCAAGGCCGATCCCCCGCCGCCGCCGGACAGCCGAAAGCTGGAGTAGGAGGGCGCCGCGGAGCTCTTCATCTCATAAACCCGGGAAGACATGTGGCTAGAAGAGGAGCTGCGGCCTCCTCCAGCAGAGGAGAAGAGGGAAGACATCGGGGAAGACCCGAGACCGGAGCCGAAGGTGCGGCGGTACGAGGAGGCGCTCTGGGCCGAGGAGGAGTAGGACTTGCTCATGGCTGTTCGCCTGGTCTTTTGGTTTCGATGGAGGAGTTTGAGGAGCCGAGACACGACCGTCCCACGGGGCGACTGAGAGATTCACTAAGTGAAGAGCGGTCGGTCACCGAGCGCGGCTATTTGTAGAATCGCCACACCCACTCTCGCCCCGACACCCCCTCGTGGACCTCCTCCCTCTGCTTCCAGTAAACCTCTCGTACTCGCCCCGTTTTCACCGTTGTGAATAACTCTGGCAAGGTTTCAATGCGGACTGTGATAGTGAGAGATCGCATGCGCCTTTCAATGTCATCCAGTCACAATAAAAATATTCTCCTCACCTTATTCGACAACGGAAACGTCACTTTTGGATCGGTGGGATTTTTTGGTTTCTTTCCGCCGGAGGATTGTGCGCTTCAAAAGATTTCACCGAGTCTCTCAGCGAGAATTCTCCTTTGACGTTGGGTCTTAAGAAATAAAAGAAAATAAATCTGTATCAGTATTTTGATTGATTTTTTTTCATGATCTTGACATTTTTGATCATCTTATGTGTTCTTACGATCTCAAACTCTAACACAACCGCTTACGTCCACCCCCAAGCTTTGACTCAGCTGTCTCACGGCTCCGGTTTCAACGGCATGGAAGGCGGCGGCCCCCAGTGTGAGTGTTGGGGGCCGTGTTTCTGTTACCTCCCGGGGACTTCTTGTCATATAATCACCCACTTCGTTGGGATCGGTTGCTCTCGTGGGGAGATTTTACCGGTCCCGTTATGGCAAAAATGTAATTTCCTTTGTCCGGGGTGAGCTTAGAGGTTTGAGGTTTGGGGTGAATTGAGATGCGGCGCAATGTTAAGATAAGATAAGATAAGATAAGATAAGATAAGATAAGATAAGATAAGATAAGATAAGATAAGATAAGATAAGATAAGATAAGATAAGATAAGATAAGATAAGATAAGATAAGATAAGTTTAGATCAAATAATACTTTATTGATCCCCATAGGGGAAATTCGGGTGTGGCAGCAGCAACATTAGAGAAAAAAACAAAACAAAACAGGAAAGATGTATACACACATATATCAGTGCAAACACATATGTACATAAGTAACCATACATTCCCACACACACGTATACATGCATTTTTACACACATACCCATACCTACATAAATATATATACGCATATACACAATATACACAATATACACATACACATGTATACATACATATACATACACACATGAGCAAGAATAAATAGATTAAATGAACTACCTGGCCAACATTGTGTCTGCATGGCCTCTTTTATATAATCACTTATCACTTCAAACTGTGCTCTGTGTTTTAAATCCGTTGAAATCTCATCCAGTGCGTTGCTGCCACATCGTCGTCAACGCACTCCAAACGTCATTCTACAAACCGAACTCCACCAACTTATCAATCTGAAAGCCTCTCGTGCTCTAGAACTTCTCCTTCCTGTCTTACTTCCTGTTTTTTTCTCTTCGGATAGAGATATTATTGAAATATGCCTCACATCCCTGACTCCCCCCCACTTGAAATTCATATGTATATATAATGTATATATTCTGAGCCGGCAGCCCGTCTGTGTAGGGTTTCAAGGAGGTCACGCATTTCCCCTCGGTTACATAAGAAGCCGCAATCTCTAAGAAGGTCACCCTCTGATTTGGTGCGAGTCTCTCCAAGACAGTTACAAGTGAGTGATCAGTGCTGGCGATGCTGGTGAGATGAGCCCTGCCATTGATCTGTAGAAGTGAATGGTTCGTGTGGTGAACAGTCTTAACTTCTTCTGGGAAAGAAAAAAAAAATAAACAGCACTAGCCTGTTTAAGGTAGAGGTAGAATTCTGACCGGGGGCACGGAGCGGCATTCATTTTCTTTTGGCCACCAGGGTGCAAAAAAACCCCGGTGTTGAATAATGCACATCTCTGACCTACAGTGACTGAATGCTATCGGTATGAGCCACTCCATACTTGTTCCATTAGCTTATTGAGAAAACCAAGCCTTAACTTCATGGTTATGCAATGCATTGTACTCTATAATTAGTATCATATCTGATTTTTGTTTTAGGCTTTTTGATACGATTGAGCCAACAATCAGTGGGAAATGTTGGAATTAAATGTTTGTGAATAAAGCTTACGGCTCATGGTTCTAATTTTGATTTAAGTGCAAAAAGAAAGACACTATTCTGCCTGGTTCGCTGTCAAATACGGTATGAATTTGTTATTTATTCATTTAATTCATTTATTTATCTGTGTTATCCAGTTACTTATCTTACATCCCGTCATTTCGTCATCTAAAATCATCATTTCTGAGCCGAGACACAAGGAAACAATCAAAGTGGCTTCAAGACGGAGGTCTTTAAATTATTAGCCTGTCAACCCACCCGCTTCAAATTTACCCACGCCGCCTATAGAACATTTCTATAGGAGTCATTTGAAAATATTCCCTTCCTTGGGAGTTTTCACCTGTTGTTGCGAGAGCGAGGGTCTCGGAGCGCCATTGTATGCGGCCCTGCGTGTATTTGAGTTTCAAAGAGCAGCATGCCGTGTCAGCTGCCACGGGTGTCAGTTCTATTTCGAGCATTTGTTTGGACCCTGTTGTCCAGACACTCTCCCGGAGGATCACGGGACTGCCAACAGAGCCCGACACCCTCAGCATGAATAAGAAGAATGATGCAGTGCTTTCTGACATGATCTGGGGGGGGGAAATATGACTGCTGATGGTAAAAATTAAATGTCAAACAAGAAATGATAAATATAGCGGCCAATGGGGGGCTTTTCAAACGATAATGACTTTCTGGTGGAGATCTCATTATAGACGAGCCTGCAACAAAACACAATAGACAATGACTAATTGAAGGGTTTCTCTATTATTACCACTGAGCAGATGAACGAGTTGCCTTTTGGAGAACATTACAAAATGAAATTATATTTTCTTCCAACATCCTCATACATTTTCCCCATCGGAAAAACGTATCATCAGCGTGTTTCCTAATTCATTCTTTACGTACACGTTTGCAGTGTCGCTGAAAACCCAGAGTGAGCCCTGCCTTTTCATCGGTCGGTCAGAAGACCTCTGAGGAAGTCGTCGTGTCTCCTCATGATGTTCACGCAGCCCCCTTTGTTTGCTCTACACACTGGAATCGTACCACCCGTCGAATGGAGTCACGATTCTGCGGAGCAAAGGCCAGCTGCGATGCTCTAAACCCTGAGCCTGCTTCCTCTTGACGGGGACCATTATCCCAACCACCGGATGAAACCGAATCCTACTCGCTTTAGCTTTTCATTACACCTGAGGCTGCACAACTGCCATCAACCTACTTTGATTCATGACTAAAATATTTATGTCAGGGTGGTTTGAGCCTGAAAACCCAGCTATGACTTTCTTTTTCATGCACCCAAAGAGTCAAGACAAAGTCCCAATAAATTATTTTATTTTTTGCCAAAACACAAACACCGGCATCGGGAAACACGAGATAGATTTGTGTTTTATTACAAGGAATAAAAGGTTCAATTTTTTAGCTGTGGGTTTCGGCCACTTCCACAGATGGATGAGTTTCAGAGCCACGTATCCGACCCAGATGAGGTCCGTTCCTGCCGCACTCATGAACCAGAGATGATGTGTGTGCACCTCTCCGTCAGACGGCGGGAAATGACCAATATAAATGCAATGTGTCCCTACGTTTCCGTCTGGAGTTTCCCTGACAGGCTTCCAGTTGGAGAGCGCATCATCAACACAGAACAGAAAATGAGCTTACCCCTGCGATACCAAACAACCTCAGACACCTCAGAAAGAAAATGCAGCCCGAAAAAAAAAAAGCCCGCCCTCTTAAATTAGCACCCCGGTCCCGTTACGGTGGGAAAATAGTAAAGTGACCCCAGGCATGCATCGAGTCTGAGAATATCAAACGCATATAGTGGCCAAACCCTCCGCAGCTATGCCAGGATTCTATCGTGAGAAAAGAACATACAATTACAAAATCTAAACATCTCCAGAGTTTTTGTCGTAAAAAGCTGAAGAACCAAAATTCCTTCCGGATTTTTTTGAAAAAGCGGATTCAGGCGTCAGTGAGACACTTTCAGCCTCTTGTCCCATTTCCTCTTTTGAAATCCGATACTGTTTGCAGATGAGAACTGCTAAATCTGGTCTCTGATGTATTCCAGTCAGGTTGGAGTTTATTTGGAGCTCACACTTGGAAACCGAGCAGTGTGGGCGACAGGAGAAAAAAATGGCATGATGGGAACTTTCCAAAGGATTCCTATTTTAATGACTGGATGTGAGCGAGTAAGCTGTGTGCTTGTGATAACTTTGCATTATAATACCCCCCCCACCTATATATCATTTAATAAGCTGAAATACAATCACAGATGAATTATTACTGAGCTGCTGAATGTGAGGGAGACCAAACGTGGAGTAAAAGGTGGAGAAAATACCTTATTCAGTGAAGCCAGGTGATGGCATTTCAGCTGGTGTTGTCCTTCTTAAATGATGAATGCACGTCGGTGACCAGGGCAACCCACCAAACACGGATACACACATACCAATCACTTGAGCTGCAGCAAAGAGAGTGGGTCTGTTTATGTGTGTGTGTGTGTGTGTGTGCGCGCGTGTGTGTGTGTGTGTCTGTGCACGCGTGTGTGTGTGTGCGTGTATGAGCACATGCGCACGTGCATGTGTGCATGCATGACAACCCGGGGATAAGAACAGATCAGGCTGGGAATAAAAAGCGAGCAGCAAACATCAAATGAAATTCTGTCATTTGTGAGTCACACCAATTTGAGTGCCAACATCCTGCAATGTTTCAATTCGATACCATTAATTCCTCTCTGGAAAAATGGGCCACATTTCTTTGAGGACCCAGAAAGCATGAGACTATAATACATTTAGAGGACATTCACTGGAATCCTTCTGGTGGGCCCTGAATAGGACGGATGGGTGTGAATGGCAGGGTCACGGCCGAGAATCTGTTTTTTCCATCGGCGTGCCTTTTGTTATGCGCACGGTCTGATGTTGTTCGGATGCAATCATGAGGACAGTGAATGAGTAGTGGAATGTAAAACATCACTAGCCTACAGCCGGGAAATAAACTTGTTATCTAATCAGTGATTTAAAAGCATTTTAAAATAGCTGTCATGAATTGAGATTTGTGTGAATGCATGCTGGTATTTAAAAACCGTGGGCTTTTTATCTGCCAGTTGGAACGCATAGACACAAGAGGGAGCAGTAGGACCGCAGGACAACAGGAGCTGCAGCTCCACAACCTGTCACAGTTGTTTAAATGACTCTCGGGCCTCCTCAGTCTGAGACCGGGCCTCCGCCTGGGGGTCTGAGCTCCAGGGACCAGTATTAGTGTTGTCTCATTATGTCCCGTTTAAATATGAAACTGATGTGCAAACGGAGTGTGTTCAGAAAGACATGGAGAATTATTTAATTGCCGATGAGTGCCTTCAGAGGTCTTTAACTAACATAATCTGAATAGATTCTGTTGCTAAAGAACCTGAAGGCCCCACCTTCTTCTATCTCTCTCTGTATATACATATACAAATATATATGTATATGTAAGTGTGTGTATATATATATATATATATATATATATATATTATAGATTTAAAATAAACAATTAAAGTGATAGTGGTAAAAATAAAAGAAGTAATAATGAAAAAAAGGACAGAACAGTTGACGAAAGATTGAATCATAATAATAATAATTGCCATTATTATGATTATTTTTGGTCATGATACCGACTGCAAGACGCAATATTAATAATGATATTTATTGTAAAATTGAATGAATAAGTGAGTGAATGTTGTTTGTCTGTATATGTGGTCCTGCGATTGACTGGCGAGCAGTCCAGGGTGTACCCCGCCTCAGACGATGGATGGATGGGTTATTTTTGTTAGTGATATCATAAGACACATGATTATTATTGGCAATAATTATTGATATGTATTATTTTTAACACCCTCTATAACTATTTCATCATAATAATTGCAATTATATTATTATCATTTTCAATGCAGCCTCAGGGGGGGCACAGGCCAGTGTCTCTCTGAGCCGGTCCCAAGCCCAGATAAATGTAAACGGTTGCGTCAGGATTGGCATCCGGCATAAAACCTCTTGCCAAAAACCAAATATGCGAATCAAACCTATGAATCGGATCGGTCGAGGCCCGGGTTAACAACGACCGCCATTGGTGCCGATAACCTATAGGGTACCAGTGGAAATTGTGCTACTCTGGGTCGAAAGAAGGAGAGGAGGAAGGCGATTTCGGAAGCAGAGAGAGAAGAGGAAAGGCAAGAGTCTGGGACTGAGAGTAGGGACTTTGAATATTGGGACGATGACAGGAAAAGATAGAGAGTTGGTTGACATGATGCAGAGAAGGAAGGTGGATATACTGTGTGTCTAGGAGACCAGGTGGAAAGGTAGAAAGGCTAGAAGCCTAGGAGCAGGTTTTAAGTTGTACTATCATGGTAGTGACAGGAAGAGAAATGGAGTTGGAGTTATCTTGAAGGAGGAGTTTGTTAGGAATGTTCTGCAGGTGAAAAGAAAGTCAGATTGATTTATGAGTCTGGAACTGGAAATTGAAGGTGTGATGGTCAATGTTGTGAGGTACTATGTCCCACAGGTAGGATGTGAGTTAGAGAAGAAAGAGAAGTTCTGGAATGAGTTAGATAATGTGATGCAGAATATCTCCAGAAATGAGAGAATGGTAATTGGGGCAGACATCAGTGGACATGTTGGTGCAGGAAATAGAGGTGATGAAGAAGTGATGGGCAGGTTTGGTATCCAGGATAGGAACACAGAGGGAAAGATGATGGTAAACTTTGCAAAAAGGATGGGAATGGCTGTCGTAAATAGTTTTTCCAGAAAAGACAGGAACATAGGGTAACTTATAAGAACGGAGGTAGGAACACGCAGGTAGAGTACATCTTGTAGAGACGAGGTAATCTGAAAGAGATCAGTGCCTGGTAGGTGAGAGTGTAGCCAGACAGCATAAGACGGTGGTTTGTAGGATGACTCTGGTGACAAGGAAGATCAAGAGGGCAAAGGCAGAGCAGGGGACAAAGTGGGTGAAGCTGAAAAGGGAGGAGTGTTGTATGGTTTTGAGGGAGGAGTTGAGAAAGGCTCTTGGTGGTCAGGGAGAGCTTCCAGATGACTAGACAACTACAGCTAATGTGATCAGGGAGAAAGGTAGGAGAGTACTCGGTGTGTCGTCTGGAAGGAAAGTCGATAAGGAGACCCGGTGGTGAAATGAGAAAGTGCAGGAGTGCATCCAGAGAAAGCGGTTAGCAAAGAAGAAGTGGGACACTGAGGGGACTGAAGAGAGCGGGACTGAGGAGTACAGGGAGAAACAGCTTAAGGTAAAGATAGAGGTAGAAAAGGCAAAACAAAGGGTATATGATGACTTGTATGCTCGGTTGGACGGTAAGGAGGGAAAGAATGATTGATACAGGTTAGCAAAACAAAGAGATGGAGACAGAAAGGATGTACAGCAGGTCCGGGTGATTTAGGATAGAGAGGGAAATGTATTGACAGATGCTAGAAGAGTGATGGGAAAATGGAAAGAGTACTTTAAAGAGTTGATGAGGAAAATAAAAGAGAGGGAAGGGAAGAGGAGGTGACTATTGTAAACCACAGAGTAGTAGAGATTAGTAAAAGTGAAATGAGGAGAGCATTGAAGAGGATGAAGATTGGAAAGGCAGTTGGTCCAGATGATATACCTGTGGAGGTATGGAAATGTCTAGGAGAGGCAGCTGTAGAGTCTCTGGCTAGATTATTCAACGGGATCTCAGAGAGAGAGAAGATGCCTGAAGAGTAGAGAAGAAGTGTGATGATGCCCATTTTTAACAATGAGGGTGATGTGCAGAATTGAAAACTATAGAGGGATAAAGTTGATGAGCCACACAATGAAGTTATGGGAAAGAATAGTGGAAACTAGACTGAGAGCAGAAGTCAGTATTTGTGAGCAGCAGTATGCCTTCATGCCTAGAAAGAGTACTGCAGATGCAGTATTTGCTTTGAGAATGCTAATAGAGAAGTACAGAGAAGGTCAGAGGGAACTGCATTGTGTTTTTGTAGACCTAGAAAAAGCATAGGACAGGGTGCTGAGAGAAGAACTCTGGTATTGTATGAGGTATTGTATGGAGGAGCAGAGAAGTCTGTTAGACTGGTGCAGGACATGTATGCTTGCTGTAGGTGTGACAGAGAAGTTCAAGATGGGGGTGGGACTTCATCAAGGATCAGCTCTGAGCCCCTCCTTGTCTGCAGTGGTGATGGACAGGGTGACAGATGAGGTTAGATAGGAATCTCCATGGACCATGATGTTTGCAGATGATATTGTGATCTGTAGTGAGAGCAGGGAACAGGTTGAGGAAAATCTTGAGAGGTGGAGGTTTGCTCTGGAAAAGAGAGGAATGATGGTTAGTCGCAGCAAGACAGAAAATATGTGTGTGTGAATGAGAGGAACCCGGGTGGAACATTGAGGCGACAGAGAGTGGAGATCAAGAAGTTGGAGGATTTCAGGTAGTTAGGGTCAACAGTCCAGAGCAATGGAGAGTGTGGAAAAGAGGAGAAGAAACAGGTTCAAGCAGGTTGGAATGGCTGGAGAGTGTCAGGCGTTCTGTGAGATAGAGGAATATCAGGCAGAATGAAAGGAAAGGTGGAGGAGACAGTGGTGAGACCAGCGATGCTGTATGGTTTGGAGACAGTGGCATTGAAGAAAAGACAGGAAACAGAGCTGGAGGTAGCAGAGATGAAGATGTTGAGGTTCTCTTTAGGAGTGACCAGGATGGAGAGGGTCAGGAATGAGTCCATCAGAGGGACAGCTCATGTTAGATGTTTTGGAGAGAAGCTCAGAGACGCCACACTGAGATGGTTGGGTCATGAACAGAGAAGGGATTGGGACTATATTGGTAGACAGATGCTGGAATGGGAGCTGCCAGGCAGGAGGTCTAGAGGAAGACCGAAGAGAAGATTTATGGACGTAGTGAGAGAAGATATGAAGGTAGTTGGTGTGAGAGAGGAGGATACAGAGAATAGGGTTAGATGGAGAAGGTTGATTCGCTGTGGCGACACCTGAAGGGAAAATCCAAAAGGAGAAGACTATTTTAATTATTATCATTTAATTGTAACTGATATTCCCATGCTTATTATTAGTTATAATCTGAATCTGAATATGAATATGCATATTTATATCTAATTGCCATGATGATGGTGATTATTATTATTATTATGGGTTTTTTGTTGTTGTTGTTACCAGGGCTCATCGTCTGCATCTCTGCAGCGATGACTGTCAGAGTTGGAATATTATTTATATATTATTATTATTATTATTATTATTATTATAAAATGATAAAGTTTCTCAGGTCCAGCTATCGCTCCTAAGAGATGCGTGTGGCGGTGCGTTTACGTCGGACGCGCACCTCCCTCCTCTCAAGTCCCTCCCCGATTCGAAGCCGCGGTGACGCACCTGCAGCTCGTTGTCTTGGCTGCTACGTGATTTCCGCAGCTGTGCAGTCGTGAATCCCCCACCACCACCATCCGGACGCGTCCCTCTCCGCGTCCCCACGCCCCGCCTTTCCACCACGAAGGGAAGATTCCGTTTTTTTTTTTGTTTTGTTTTTTTCCCACCCCCCCCCAAAACCCGTCCCTCCATCCGGCAGCTCCGACGCCGCCTGCAACGAGGAAGACATGGGGGTTTCGACGTGAGCTGTCGACTCCTCTGGACACCATGTGGGTTTAAAGGACGAGCGACGAGAAATCTCCCCCCCCCCCCCCCCCCCCCCCCCCCCCCCCCCCCCCCCCCCCCCCACCACCCACCCCCCCCCCCCCCCCCCCCCCC
>CAAKHD010005937.1:12946-23777 GCA_901007705.1 Fistularia tabacaria
ACAGGCGCACTTCAATAAAGTACAAACATAAAAACACAAAAACCACCCAAACCCAAAACACTCTCCACACGCACACACACACACACACACACACACACACACACACACACACACACCACTGGGGAGGACACTTCCTCAGGCGTAAGGGAAATCAATGTCTTTTAAAGGATTCTACTTAAACACCCTAAGGGAGGGGGCTGGATGATTTATTCTCTACGGTCGCTCCTCGTCTCTTCCCGACTTTGAAAACAAAAAAGGAGAAACAAAAGGAACGCGTGGAGCTGGGAGGAGGAGGAGCTGAACCTCCACGGAGCTCATGTTGAGGGGCTTGCCGGTTCTCCTCGGCCTGACGTTCACACCAGAAGGTTCATACTGAACTCCAAAAGGGCTAGCAGGAAGTCGTACAGAAGACCACGGGACACGACTGAGACGCCGCTTCAACTCCATTTCCTCTTCAGTCCCACTTCGTGGACCGTTTTGGAAACAACCTCAGCGCACAGCAGAGACATGGCAGTACACATGCCAGGCCAGTAGTTGGCGCTGTGATTTACAACGACATGAAGACTCCTCCTGTCTCTGGGCCAGTGGCAATAGTGAGAATTTCAGGGAGTGCAAACGTCCCCAGGTGGAGCTACTCCGTGCAGCGACCCTGAACTACAAGGAGCGGCGATTCCAAGAAGATGCAGACTGGAAGTCATGGTAGTCCAAGTAACCTCGAGTACTCCGGAGTCTGCCATTGTTGTTGTGGTCCACCCACGCACACATGGCAACCGACTGCGACCTTCGCGAGCACGCCAGTTCTTCCCTGTTTTCCCCGTCTCCATGGAGACGGAGGCGTTTTCAAACCTCTCGGCTCTGGAGCGCCGTTTCAAGCGGCAGTGCCAAACCTCACACTGACATTAAGAAGATGAGACGTCGTCCTCCATCTCTAAGGGGCGGAGTTGGACGTTGAAACAACCAAATATACACATCTGAGGGGGGGGGCGGCAGAGATCAGGACAGAGGTCAGAGGTTCGACTCCTGTCTGCATGCAAAAGCGTCCTTGGCCGAGACACCAAAACCCGGAGATGCTCCAGATGGTCTGGTGAGACTCTTCCATGCCTGCTCTGCTGCCCTCGGGGTGTGAATGGGTGAATGTCCCTCAGCACAAAAGGCCTTTGGAGGTGTGAAAGGGTGGGTTAATTACCGCTCCACGAGTACGGTAGTATATTTGAGTATGGACCTGAGAAGGCGAACCTCCATGTCTGACCCCTGCTGGCTCGGGTTGTCAACAGGAGCTGAACCAGAACTCCAGGAACGGAACGATCTGGATCCTGTAGGACCTGGACTACATCTGCTGCTGGTGCTTCAACATCAAGTGATGAAGATTCTGCCTTCCCACTGGCGGCTGGTGCAAGAACACCAGCTTGGAGGTGGCCGCGCCCCCCCCTGAACTCTGTCTTGAACTTGCGTTCCTGCCATCGGGCTGAAAGGGAAACCATCTTCTGGAGATCAAAAGCCTTTTACTCTTTTTAAACCGGGATTAAAAGTCGGCGTCTCTTGTTTTCCATCCGACGCCAGAACGGCGGCAGGGCCGATATCGAGTTCCGCTCAATGAGCGTCCGGACAAAGACCTCCACCCTGGCGGAACACCAGACGAGGACGAAGGAGAGGTGTTTCGCCGCGTTTCCTCCCCTCTTATCGCGATTAAATCTCATTCAGCCTCTCGACACGGAGCCAGACCCTCCAGCCCTCTCCTTTGTACGGCACTACCTCGACCAGAGGGGGCCGGTGGAGTGGAGAATCACATACCAGGGGACACCATGCGGAGGTGGAGGTGCACCATTAAAACGCCGCCCCGGGGTGCGACTCCAGACCAGCCCCCTCTCTAACTGGGGTAGGAGAGAGAGTGTGTGCGTGCGTTGTTTCTTGCAGGGGGGGTTGTTTGCCTCCGATGTCTGACTTTGCGTGTTTGTAGGTCGTCTGTTTTCAGAGACATGGCGGAGCTCACTGGCTCACTTCTTTGGTATTTGTCATTAAAAGAAGCCTCGCGGGGGTTGGAGGTGGAGGTGGTGGTGGTGGTGGAGGTAGAGCTTCAAGCCTGTGCGAGGGTCAAGTGTTGCCACGGCGGGAGGGCAGGCGCAGGCCGGAGCGGCGGGGGCAGTGAAAGGGCTGGCGTGCTTCCTGCCGGGGCTTCGGGCCGGAGCAGCGGGTCTGATGTAACCAGAGCAGGAGTTTCCCCCGGAGGCCGGCTCGGGTTTCGTTTTCCTCGGCTGGATATGAACAAAGTGCCTCCGCCTTTTGTGCCGCTCTGTCTTCTCCCCCCGCGGACTGTGGTCCACTGACGGTAAAAACACTCTGCCGTCTCCGCGCCGGAGTCCTCAAAAAAAAAAAAGTCTCGCAAGCATCTTCTCCGGATCAGAAGTTGCTTCTCCACTGCGCAACTTTTCCTGTTGTTGTTGGAGATGACTTCATGAAAAAAACACAAACCAATCGGAGGTCATGACGGGGAGCAGCAAATGGCCCAAAGCGAGATCGGACAGGATTCGCTCCGCACCTAAGCAAACATCTGGCTGGAACACATTTGACCCCAATTGGCTCCAGCACCTCGGCGGAGGTTTGAATCCTGGAGGTCGGATGTTCTAGCGAGCGGCGGGCCTACAAGACAGGCCAGGAACGTTAGGGACATCAGCGGCCACTTCCTAGAGCACAGTTCCAAGAAGTGTAAAGCTCAAGTTTCATTGCAGGAAGTAGCCTCCTCCAGGTGAGCCTGTCGGTGTTGCGTTCCCAAGCGACTGTGACGTGCAACAACACCAAAGAAGAACAAGAGGACGACGACGTGGAGGCGGGAGCTGCAACAGCATTCGTGTTCTTCATGGCCGGGAATGATAACCAGGAAGCATCAGTGGGTTCAAGTGTTTTTATCTTCTCGCCGAGGAAAGAATCCCGTTAGCCATTCGCTAACTCAAGACTTAGACAATGTAGATGTTCCTCTGCGAGCCCTGGAAAGCCCCCTTGGACCTCTTGGTTGCTCCATCGCTGCTTCGATCTATTTTGCTGCAAGAAGACATCTGACCAGTGACCACCACCAGTTTTTAAAACTTGCGCTCTGCAGGCCACAAGACATATCTGGTCACGGGTGGAGCTTAGGAGTTCCACCAATCACCTACGGCACACGAGTTCCTTTGAAACCATGAATGGACCCTGCTCTGGTGCTAAGATGGTTTCTTGGAGCTGAGGTCCACGGTCCCTGGTTCCTCTGCTGTCCGGCCTAATTCCCAAAAAAGGTTCTGGGAACCGCAGAAAGTTCCTACAGTGAGAAAAGGGCTGCCGGCGAACTGATAAGATAAGAAGAGTCAACACGGCACCAGCAGGAATCGATCTCCCTCCTGCTCCTGGTCCCTGCGACATCCAGGTACTCCCAAACGTATGACTTCTGCAAAGCACTATTTTTTTGGGTCGCAATTTTCCCTCCATTTCATCATACTCCGTCCATCTTCCATCCTCTTCTCACCCCCACCACCCCCACCATGTCCCTCGGCTTTCCAGGAATCGGCCCGGCCTAATTCCCCATTACTGAGATTGATGGCCGAGGGAACAATCCCCGACTGCGGGCGGAGAGGCGGGATTAGAACCTGCCTGACGTTCTGCGCTCCCTCCCCCTCCACGTTTCAGCTCAGCTTCGGTTCCCGCTCCGGACCGGGAGAACGGAAACAACCCCAGTTCCGGAGACGGTACGGCCTTCTGAGGTGGCCTGGCGCTGGGAAGCATACCTGCCCCAGACCGCCAATGTAAAGGGCCTTTAAGGCGCGTGGGGAGCTCTACATCAGGGACTGACGTGCCCCGAGTGTTGTGATGGTTCGGTCACGTAGGTTTGAAACCCCCTCCTGCCCCCCCGGCGTGTGTGAATCTGGCAACCTGAAAGCTCCCAGTGTGCCGGCGTCCAAAAATAGAGTGCAGAAAGGGCCCTTTGTGTTTGCTCTTCTCAGCGACGGGACGGTTTTCACAAAGTGACGTCTGTTTTCCCAAAAAGCCGGCGCAGGCCGGCGACGGCAGCGCGGCCCCCGACCCGTGCAGATACAGGCCACGTCTCGGATCACACCGGCCACCGCTGAACCACCAGGACTCGTCTTCCGGACCACAGCAAAACCCCACCCTGGACTTTCACCTTCTAAATCGGGATGCGTAGCAGGGAAGAAGAGCCTCAGGGCACCCTAGATACATGTACCCCACCTTCTGTAGCTGCAACACCCTCACCCAGAAAATGTCAGCTGATGCAGTGTTAGGCTGCTGGGGCGGTTTCCCGGGCAACAGATTTGGAGTGTTTGTTTAAAAGGCCGCAAGCAACAACAGCGAGGGCGGCGGTATTTGAAGGTCTTCTCAGGGACGGCAAGCCGTGGAAAATTTGAGCCGGTGGACGTGGAGGTGGCTGATGAAGATACATGAAATGAACTCCCTTCAGGAGTCTAAACCTTCTTCACTCACACCAACTAACTTCCTGTCCTCTTTCATCCCCCAGTCCCTAAACCCCCTCTCTGCTCTTCCCCAAGAAAGCTCCAACCTCAGCATCCTTCTACCTCGACCATGTCTGAACCGTCAGCGTCTCCAAGACGGTACGTGAATTCTGTGGAGCAGGGAGTCCTGCGACCGAGGTCGCCCTGCGTTGCGCCGGTTACTTACCGGTTTGGGCATCTTTCTCCTCTCTCCGCCCGGCTGCCGAGAAAAAAAGAAGAAGTCGTCCTCCGTCTTCCCGCCTCTCTCTGGGGCTCCAGCGCCTGGGACACGGGAGACAAACGGACAAACGTCAACCAAAACGGAAATTTGCGCGCTTGAAGCAAAGGCAAGGACACCCAGGGAGGAGGTAGAGGAGGTCAACATGAAGGTCACTTCTGGTCAACGTTGGTCCACATCATAGGTCACATGATCCGTGGTGTCCTGAGAACGTTCCTTTCACGCCAAGCCTCAGGGAGGGGGGAGCGGGCCGGCGTGATCCAGGCCTGGTTCTGACGGTGTGGAACGAGACCCTCCTCCTCATCCAACACGGGAGGATCCAACCCCGGCGAGAGAAGGGTCGGAGATGCCAGGGAAAATGGAGCGCATGGATTCAGAAGCATAAGGAGACACCTGCTTCTGAAGGCTCGTGCTTTGCCGTGGGAGGTGTGGACAACAAGCTCCTCAGAAGGGAGCTTACGAGTGTTGCGTTTACACGAATGAACTTTGTCTGCATCGCTTCTCCTGCAGTCGGGGTCAAGCGGGCGCTATCCCGAGAGGCGAGGTCCACCCTGGACCGGTCCATCACAGGGACACATGGAGAGACAGACGTACAGTCGAACCTCGGCTTACGGATTCGATTCCTTCTTTGACTCCAAACCGAATTGTCGGTAAAACCGAATTTCCCGCTGAAATCAATGTAAACCCGTTGATCGTTTCTCCACCTCCAAAAACAAGCTGCACTCTTTGGAAACTTCTTTACGGGTTTATCTGTGGCAAAAATACAGAAGCAATCAAAGCTAACCTTAATTATTACTGTGTTTCCGCTGTTCTTGCTCTTCTCGCCGACATTTCCTGCACTTCATCAGCAAAAGTATAGCCTTCTGGCATATGGGACCCTCGCTAACGCTATCTCCAGATAGCTGGCTTTCATTCATTCAAACTACCAAGCACTGTCCTCCGCTAACGTGGCCACCTCTTCAGCCACATCAGCCGTCTGTAGCTGATCTTTGTCCTTCAGGATGGTACAGATGGTTAGCTTAGCTGTGTCGCAGTGCTTGGTGAGATCTGTAACACCAACACCGTTCACGTTCAGCTATTAACCTCTTCTAAACAGCACTGGCACCAGCTTTTAACCTTTTGGGAAGCCATAATGAGGCTAGCTTACCGGGAGAAAAAAAAAAAGCGTTATAAGAGGGGGACACAACAATAAACGATGTAAACAACGCAGAGAAGGACGCACTACTACGCTAGGCTACAACGCAGAGACCCAGTGAGCTTGTTTGTTTGTGTTCGTGCACCAAAATTTGATCTAAAAACTCCATGGGCCGATTTGTTGGTGACTATTAGCGTTCACCCTCTCATTCAGACGTCACTTAGAGACATACAACTTTCACCCTCTCATTCCTGGACAATTCAGGGTCTCCAGTGGGCCTCCTGGAGGTGTCTGGACTGTGGGAGGAACCGGGAGGAACCCCACGCAGACACCGGGAGAACATGAAGAGATTCCACACAGCAAGGCCTCCTGTGGGAATTCCAACCAGGGACCTTCTGGCTGTGAGGAGGAGGTGCCAACCACTGCGCCGCTGTGCTGCCCCACCAGGAACCCTACTCTTTGCTCTGCTGCGATTTGCAAATGCGTCTGTTTGAATATATATATGAAGTTGAGAGGCGAGGGGATTTACATAAGTGAGAAGCTGCAGATGTTCTCCAGGCGAAATCCAAAGACAGAATAAAGACATCAGAGGGACTGGTGATTTCAATGCGGGAAGAGGAGAAAGTTCTTGTCGGCCTCAATCCTCTCCTTCGCATCGGACGCTTAGGACGAGAACCTTTGACGGGTTTCTTGGTCGCGGAGGTGGACATGAGGGGGTGGCGGGGTGGGGAACCTTCCTTTGAGGTCAGCCCGGGGATCTTACCGACAAGATGTTCCCCCCATAAGCCGGTCTGTGATGGGCTCCGGCGCCGCGGCCCAGCGAATCAAATGGTTATTGTTAACGTTAGCATTAGCGTGATGGTTCAAGACGATCCTCGGAGCAAAGTCAAGGTGCTGTGCGCATCTCCGGGAGGAGAGCCACTGGTCAAACCCCACCAACGTCTCTTATCAAAGCGGTGCAGAAACATCTCTGCGAGGATGGCCCAGTTTTAATAAAAACACCCGGAGCTCCTTCGTCCGGTCGCTCCTTTGAGGAGTAACGGTGGCCTGATTAATCCCGAGGAGCCGCTGACTCAGCAGCCATCAGGGTGAAGACCTTCATCTCATAACTTCATTCATCAGCTCCTCCTCCTCCTCCTCCTCCTTCTCCTCGGACGGGGTTTGTGCTCTGGCCCACATGCCTGCAGCCGGGAGATAAAGAAGCCCCTCCACCCCTCACTCCCGTTGGAGGTGACGGTCCAGGACGAGTCAAGAAGTTCAAACCACCACGGGCTACAAGTCACATGACCCCACTGGTCTCACACACACACACACACACACACACACATACACACAGGTCTGCCAAAAGAAGCAGTGGCGATGCGTTCGAGGACCTCGTGTGAATACACCGAGCAGCGGATGCGGTACTTTCATGAGTACAAGTACTGCTCTGAAAGTACACAATCAAACCACTGACTGGACGTGAGGTAGTCCGGGACGATTGTTCACAACGACAGCGGGCTCCAGCTGAATCTGTCATTTGAATCTAAAATCACAGTCTCCGATTTTAATCTAGAATCTGAACCTCGAAATGAAATCTAAAATCTGAATCTTCAATCTGACTCTCCAACCTGAATCTGTAATCTGAATGTCCAATCTGACTCTGAATCTCTAATTTGAATCTCAAATCTGACTTGCCGATCTGAATCTCTTATCAGAATGTACGATCTGAATCTGAGTCTCCAATCTGAAATCTGCAATTTGAATCTAGAATCAGAATCTCCCATCTGAATCTAGAATCTGCATCACTAATTTCAATCTAAAATTAGAATCTCCCATCTGAATCTCTGATCTGAATCTTTCATTTGACTCTCCAATCTGAGTCTCTGATCCGAATCTTCAATCTGAATCTTAAATTTGACTCTCCAATCTGAATCTTCAATCTGAATCTCTGATCTGAATCTTCAATCTGAATCTTAAATTTGACTCTCCAATCTGAATCTCTGATCTGAATCTTCAATCTGACTCTCCAATCTGCATCACTAATTTCAATCTAAAATTAGAATCTCCCATCTGAATCTCTGATCTGAATCTTTCATTTGACTCTCCAATCTGAGTCTCTGATCTGAATCTTCAATCTGAATCTTTAATTTAACTCTCCAATCTGAATCTCTGATCTGAATCTTCAATCTGACTCTCCAATCTGAATCTTTAATTTAACTCTCCAATCTGAATCTCTGATCTGAATCTTCAATCTGAATCTTTAATTTAACTCTCCAATCTGAATCTCTGATCTGAATCTTCAATCTGAATCTTTAATTTAACTCTCCAATCTGAATCTCTGATCTGAATCTTCAATCTGAATCTTTAATTTAACTCTCCAATCTGAATCTCTGATCTGAATCTTCAATCTGACTCTCCAATCTGAATCTCTGATCTAAATGTCCGATCCGGATCCCGATCTCCGGTCCGAATCCCTGCCGCCTGCCGCTTGTTTTCAGCATTAGTTACCATGGCAACAGGTCCCGACAAAAAGCGAGCCACCTCGTTGACGCCTATAAAAAAATCACCCCCGAAGTGAACCTGAGGTATTAGCCGCTCAGCTAATCCTGCTCGGAGATACCAACTCTGCCCTCCGCTGCCTTGCCTGGCCCCAGTGTGTGTGTGTGTGTGTGTGTGTGTGTGTGTGTGTGTGTGTGTGTGTGAGAGTGTGTGTATGTTCATAAAGTGAAACCCGGGAGCTCAGATGTCGGCTTGACCGAAATGGAAGGTGGAGGAAAATGCCGTTGTGTCATCCAGTGGATGCGGCGAAGTGTGTGTGTGTGTGTGTGTGTCTGTGTGTGTGTGGTTTCCGAACACACACACACACACACACACACACACACACACACACACACACACATACACACGTCCTCCAATCAGAAGGAACAAAAAGCTCTGAATCACTGGAAAGATCATTCCTTGAAGTGATTCAACGGCAGGTGGGTCCTGCCTATTATGGGATGTCAGGGGAACATAATTAGACTTGGCAGCAGGCGGGAACCTCCAGGCGCCGCGTGAGGAGCAGAACCAGAACCAGGACCGGGGTCCTCCAAGGTTTTGTGGGTTCATTCATTCATTCATCGGTTAAAGTGGCCGAATTGCTCGCGAGCCGAGCAGAAAGAACACAAATGTCACATGATTTCCGATCGATCTACAATCTGATTCCGTTCTGAAATTCCCGGTTTCTCTCCTCCACATCTGTCTATGACTCACTGCTGACGCACGTCCAGATGTCTCACCTACATCCACTATCTTCTTAAAGGAGCTGCGCCGGCGCCGCTGACACACAGCGCTTGACCGCGAAATTGAAGCTAGCAAGCTAGCAGAATGAAGAGAAAGCAAAGGTCTTTGGGGGAAGTTTCTTTGCGCAGCGTAAAAGAGCCAGAAGAAAAGCTGCAGTTCACAGCCAACGGCAGCAGTCCTGCTTGAAATATGGATCGAGCGCAGCAGGTTGTTGCCACGCTCTGCAGAATACGCCACAAATCTAAATCTGGTGCGGCCGTCTTTTTCATCCAACTGCACGTCGTCCTTAAAATCCCATGAGCTAAACTAAAAAGTCGTGTTACGATGTTGCTGCCGTGTCACCAGGACGCTGCTGGTAAGGTTGCAAACCCGCTGGCTGAGAGACGTATCTGGAGGACCACCACCTCGCGACCTCACTCATCCACACACCCGGTGTCAGAACACCGTCGTTTTCTTCTCATCCTTGTTGCTGTCGCTGTTTCTATCCATCTTGTTGTTGTTTTTTTGGTTGTCTATTCTCACCCTTGCTGTTTTTTTTTTCCCTTCTGTGATGTATTTCCAACCTTGCTGTTGTTCATTTTACTGTCTATTTATTTTTATTTTACTATTATTTTATTATTTTTTTTATTTATGTTACGATCTTTCAAGTGTCTCTTTTATTATATTCCTATTTATTGACACTGTGACAAAAGAGTTTCTCCTCTCTGGGGATCAATGAAGTTCCATCTTATCTTATCTGATTCACTTCCATTATTCCCGTAACTTCCGGACTTCACGCCGCCAAGAGAGACGGAGGAAGTGTGTGATGAAGTCATTCTGAAGCTGTTGAATTCCCACGCTGAAGAAGACCACCTGAATGGTTTTCGTGGGAAGGCAGCGACAGTGTTATTTCTAGCAGGCGAGGCTTATGTTCAGGTGCGCTCAGTAGTCTGGAAATGACGGTTTTCTTCTTCTTTTCCTTTGGGCTTTTTCCCTTCAGGGTCTCCACAGTCAATCCACCTTCTCCATCTCAGCCTGTTCTCTGGATCCTCCTCTCTCACTACCTCCATACATCTTCTCTCTGGTCTTCATCTAGACCTCCAATTCCAATATCTTCACTCTCCCTCCTCTGTCCATGACCCAACCATCTCTGACCTTCTCTCCGAAACATCTACCATGTCATTCCTGATCCTCTCCATCCTGGTCACTCCCAAAGAGAACCTCAACATCTTCATCTCTGCTGCCTTCTGTATTTTCTCCAAACCATCCATCATCTCTGCTCTCACCACTGTCTCCTCCACCTTTCCTTTCCTTCTGGCTGATGTTCTTCTATCTCATAGAACCTTTTCTCCACCCATTCCAACCTGCTTGAACCCGTTCCAAACTCTCCGTTGCTCTGGAGCGTTGACTCAAAGTACTTGAAATCCTCCATCTTCTTGATCTCCAGTCCCTGTTGCCTCACCGTTCCACCCGGGTTCCTCTCATTCACACTCTTATATTCTGTCTTGTTGCGACTAACCTTCATTCCTCTCCTTTCCAGAGCAAACCTCCACCTGTGTAGATGCTCCTCCACCTGTTCCCTGCTCTCACTACAGATAACAACACCTACTATGTAGTTGATCTCCGTAAACAGAGTGAGAAACAGGCAGCGTTGTCGGAGACGAGTGAGAAAGCTCTGAAAGCTCCATCCAAAGCTGCTGAACTCATGGCTGGATCCAAACAGCCACTTCCTGCAAGAACATC
>CAAKHD010005938.1:11316-28543 GCA_901007705.1 Fistularia tabacaria
GGGCGGGCCGGGGGGCCCTTCGAAAGGTGCAGAACCATTTTGCCCTGGGGGGGGGAGAGGAAAAAAAAAAAAAAAGACGGCGTCAGTGGAAAAAAAAAAAATAAAAATAAAAAAAAAAAAAAATCAGTGGAAATGAAAATGAATCAGAACTGGCCTGAAAATCTGTCAAAAGCGACAGGAATCATGAAGGAGAGAGGATTGGCTTTTACAGCGCTGACTGAGATGGAGGGCCGGCGTGACCAGTCATCGGCCAATTGAAAGTAGGTCACAGTGAGACGTCTCGCTTTTTCCCCTCAATGCGCTGACGGCACATGAACAGCGGTGGCAAACTCTGGTTTATCTGAGTCACTCACTGGACTGAGCCAGTTCAGTTGAGTCCGTGTTGTTGGCCTTCTCCACAGGTGGTGTGGATTGCCCGTGGCATGGATCCACGGACGCGTTGTTAGTTTATAGCCGCTTATTTTAAAATTGCACACGCTCCAAAAATGAAAAAAAAAAATAAATAACAAGGGGAACAAACATCCAAAACACGCAAATCCATTAACAGTGAACCAAAAGTAAAATGTCAAATGTAGAGCAGCAACAAAACAGAACCATGAAAGAAAATGTGCAAAAGTTATATTTGTTTAATAGAAAAGAATCATCTGATCTCGTAATGTTTCTGATGAGTCCGCTGACTCGAGTCAGTGAACCGATTCAGAAGAATTATCTGTTTCTGTACTGATTCCAAAGAGTCCACTAACACGAGCCAATGAAGAGGTTCATACGAAACAAATGACTCAGTAGTGCCTCCAGTGAGTCCAGGGACACGAGTCAGTGAACCGGTTCATCCGAATCACCTGATTCAGTAGCGTCTCCAGTGAGTTTGCTGAATCGAGTCAATGAACCGATTCAACTGATTCTGTAGTGTTTCGTTTGAGTCCACCGACTGTAGTCAGTGAACTGATTCAGATGAATTATCTGTTTCAGGACTGTTTCCAAAGAGTCCGCTAATTTGAGTCAGTGAGGTGGTTCATCTGAATCAAATGATTCAGTAGTGCCTCCAGTGAGTCCCTTGACACAATCAGTGAACTGGTTCATCCGAATCAATTGATTCAGTTGTGTCTCCAGTGAGTCTCCTGACACAATCAGTGAACAGATTCATCCGAATCAACTGATTCAGCAGTGTCTCCAGTGAGTCTCCTGACACAATCAGTGAACAGATTCATCTGAATCAACTGATTCAGCAGTGTCTTCAGTGAGTCCGCTGACACGAGTCAAAGAACCGATTCACATGATTCAACTGATTTGGGAGTGTTTCTGTTGAGTCCACTGACCGGAGTCAAGTGAACTGATTCCTCCGAATCAACTGATTCAGTCGTGTCTCCAGTCAGTCCCCTGACTCGGTTTAGTGAACCGGCTCATCTGAATCACCTGACTCATTAATGAGAGTCCGCTGATTTGAGTCAGTCACACAGATCATCTGAGTATGTGATGTTTTTGGCGAGGCGGCTTCATCGCCTTGAGCACTGGGCAGCCGTGGACCAGAGGACTTGTGATTCAGTCCAAAGATTCGAATCGTTAACCCGGGTGATTCAGGAAGCGCCCAGCTCTGACCACCGGGAAACTGAAGTGGATGCAGAGGCATTGAGGCGGCTGATGAGGGGCCAACAAGTGTTTTTTATTCGTACTGACGGCAACTCCGGAGTATTTAGTTTGTTTCACATACTTTGTCCGGCAATGTCACTGCTATGCACGAAATGCACTTCCCTGTGAGGGGACAAAGCCATTGGTTGAATATTGAAAAACTGGTTGACAAAATGATTCAAGCATTCTGAGCTTTGAGCGCCCAATTTTCTTGTTAAAAGGAGAGAAAATGTGTTTTTACTGCTGCGATAAATCTCAATAAAAGCCATTGAAACAGTCGTATTTCAATAGTCACCGGTGAGATGGTCATTCGCTGCTGCCTTGCTGACACGGCAAGAAAACTGCAGGACGGTAAGGCCAACAGAGAAACGGGAAAAGAAAGGCTGACTCACGAGGATCATGGCGACGTGGGAGAAACGCTCGTACGTCTGGCAGATGTAAGCCAACCCTGTGTCGTCCAGCAGGATCTTCTGAAGTATGAAAGTTGCAACCTGCGGATCAGAAGGGGGGTGATAATGAGAAACCGAGGGTTAAATTCAAATAAAGAACAAAAAGAAAAAGCTTAGAATTTCATTTGAAAGCAGTCATAAATGAGAGGATTTTGGGGAACCCTCGCTGACTCGGCGGCAGCGTACCGTCTTGGAAAGCTCGCTCCCGGATTCCATGATGCGGAGACACAGCGGGATGATTTCGGTGGTGAGGAGGAAGTTGATCACCTCCTGCTCGTCGGTTTTGACCAGGGCGCCTGACAGGAAAACCACAACGGCTCTGAGAGCGCAGTTTCCCACGGCGGGGGGTTGAGGACGAGGGCGGGAGGGTTCACTCACCGATGACCCCGAGGCTGGTCAGCCGCAGGTACTCGAACGGTCGCGTTTTGCTCACGGTGTGCAGGAACGGGTACAGGAAGAGGGGGATGTGAGCGGCGAGGAACGCCGACCTGGACAAAACACGGCCAACTCTCAATCCACAAATCCACTGCTTTTCAAACCCACTCTCTGTGTTTCTGTTTGGAGACTTGAAACATGTCCAGAAGTCATTCGGCGCGCGTCCCGATTGCAGAGCGTGTTTGGATTTGAAGGAAAAAATAAAAGCTACGGGCGCATCGTGCCAATACGTGTCGCAATGAAAGCGGGTCGCAATTCTGTGATCTTGAAAACATTAAAAGAATATATCTACAAAGTGTGTGTGTCATGAAACTTTCACCACAATGTGTCCAAAACATGTGATGTTCCAAAACAGGAAGTGTACTCTCCCCTTATTGTTGCTGCGCTTTTGTTCCACCCCGACTAAATAGTAACAGATGGATTCCTCGTGTCTTTCAGATCGAGTGCGAACATCGTCCTCACTTAACCCTACATGCCGGAGCAGCGAGGGCGGTTACCGTGTCTCGGGGTGCGAGGCGACACACTGCAGCAGTGCCAGGGCGTTACACACTCTGTTGGACTGGTGCGCGGTGAGCGTGGGCGGGTTGATAGACGGGTAGATGTTGACGATTTCCTGAAAACAAGAAAAAAAAAAAAGTCGGGAGCGGCGTCAGCGAAAAATGCCGACGGTCGGCGCCACGCGGGTCGGGGCAAAGCGGCGCACCTGCAGGAGGGCGGCGATGGTGCCGCAGGAGTGCCACAGCATGGGGGCCAGGTCCGGCACCGACTCGCGCTTCTTGCTGAGCTCCAGCAAGGCATTTTCTCTGGTCTCGGGGCTGGACAGCTCGTTGATCCATTGGTAGATCTTCTCCCGGTCCACCTGGGCCAGCGCTGTGACATTTGTTACGGCCTGTGGAGGGAAAAAAAAAAACGTGGCGGGAGAGTCAGAATGGTCCGGCCATATTGGCTCCCCACACTTGTGTCGCAAGATGAAAGCATGTGAAAATAAGGAAAATTCAATCTGACAACGATCGTGAACAGCTAAAGACCAAGTAACAGCTGTTAGGGTCTGTGGCACTAAACATGAGTTCATTCTGATCTTCTTCCTGTCCTTCAGGGGTCGCCACGGCCAATCACCTGCTTCCGTCTAACCCTCTCCTCTGCATCTTCTTCTCTTCCTGTCCTCTTTCCCTCCATACATAAATCTCAACTCTGGTCTTCCTCTTGGCCTCCTCCAACCTCGGCGTCCTTCCTTCTTCCCAGATCGTCACCATCCCATCTTCTGCACACGTCCGAACCCTCTGACCTTCTCTCCAGGACATCGAACATAGGCTGTCCCTCTGATGGACTCGTTCCTGATCCTCTCCGTCCTCCTCCCTCCCGAAGAGAACCCCAGCAGCGCCAACTCTGCCTCCTCAGTTTCTCCACCCGTTGCATCCTGGTTGCACATGTTTCTCCATCTCTTTTCCGCTCTCTCCATTTTTCTCCACTGCTAAAACTAAGATCTCCACTCCCCACATCCTCGCCGTTCCTCTTGGGTTCCTCTCGTTCACACATATATTCCATCTAGCCAAGGATAACCTTCATCCCTCTCTTTTCCAGGCAAATCCTCCACCTCCTGAGATGCCCTTCCACCTGCTCTCAGTATGGACCAGCACGCTGCTTTTTCAGTACAGACTTTAAAAGTGTTTTGGTCCTAATTCCCATATGATTAATGCAATTTTAACATAGTAAAAACACTACGTAGGGTTTTTTGACTTCTACCAGTCAGTGAGCAATAACAGAACGCCAATTTTTAAACGTATGGCATGCTTAACTTCAGTGAAATACGATTAGATGCTTGATGTAGTTTATAGGGTTTGGACTGGATGTAAACAACTGTCTCCAGGCGAGCTAGCGGTGGAGATCAGTGCAACATGGGACGGTTGGGTAACTTTGATATTATTTGAAGGGAAACAAAAGGGGCAAGAGGGATTTTAAGAGGACACGAAGGGGCAGAAATCGGATACTCACTGCTCCCGTAGCCAGCATCCTCCGACGTCCTTCGTGAAAACTACAGTTTCACCGCAAAATTCTGTGAAGCGGAGAAGTTATTCGGCTGCAACGAGTCAAAGTTTCCCTAGCTAACGCAAGGTAGCGGCAGCTCGCGCTAGCTAGCAACGAATGACGAGAGGTTCCCAGTGCGTGGATGTCATCAGCGTCACAAAACAACAAACCGTAATTCATCTAAAAGGGTTATGAACCGTTATTATTCACATGCGTGCACGTTTAAGCGCCCTAAACAAGTAAAAACTCAGTATAACGGATCATATCGCGAACCAGCGTCGAGGCTCCTGCTGCTCGACTCCAAACACCCACCCCAAGTCTCGCGAGAGGAGGCTGGGACGCGCTCTCGCTTACCATTTCCGGGGTGAATTTTCATATTCCCGCCATCATCGCGCAGCGCTGGTGAGGCGTCCACTGTCAACAACACACACACATATATAAATATATATATATACACACACACACACACACATACACACACGGGGAGCAGGTGAATGCCGGCGAAACTAACTTTCGGCCCTCGCAGGACTCACGGAAGCGACGCTGTGTGTTTTAAAAAAAAAGTTTCGAGGCGACCGAGCATCGACCGCAGGTAAGAATGCCACCGGTTTCGACCCCGCGTCCGATGTTACAATCAGGCAAATTAGCCATTTAGCTAGCTCGCCTTAGCCCTTTAGCCGAGCCGCTAATATCGGCCTCCATCACCATTCAGCGTTTGTAGGCGAGGACGACATTACCCGCATCACACAGACTTCCAACGCACGCCGCCGCTCCAGCAAAAACACCGACTAACTCCTCCGACGTCGCTCATGTGTCCGTCCGTTCATGTTTATTAGCTTAGCTGTTAGCGACTCGGGTGGTAGCTGTAATGACTGCTGCTTCGCAGTGTGTTTCGTCTTTGCTAGCGCCGTGCACGGCGGCTATCAGGCTAGTTTTGATAGCTAATACAAACCAACGCGACACGGGCACCGCTAGCCGGCTAACTCAACTAGTGCGACTTTCTGCACTTTGTAAAAAAAAAAAAAAAAAGCAGAAAAAAACCACGCACTTTTTGTCGTTTTATTTCACAACTTCGGCTTTATGAATGCGCTATAAATACACCTTTGACGCCGTATATTTACGCTAGTACGCGCTAGGTTTCGTTTTTACATCATTTCGACTCGGAAGTTTTGTTGAACGATAACTTCAGTGCATTAGCTATTTCCTGAAAACAGGTAATTTACATCACGATTAATATTGATTGATTTCTTTTTTTGTAAATAAATGTATCGGTCTATACAGGGGTGTTTCTGAGGGCTGTCAAAGCTGTGAAATCAAAATAAATCTCGGAGATGATGTCTGTGATGTTCAACGGCCGTTGGTGATGCTAGCTCTCTCCTCCATCAACCCGCATTGAACTTTTTATGAACGAATGAGTGAATTCAGCAGGACATTTCCAAAGGTTTCTTTGGACATTCGACGGCAGTGGCCGTGATGGAGGTGGTCCGCAGGTGCAACCCTCACCTCCTTCCCTGCACACCCGATTCAAATGCGCCACGTCCTTTTGTTTTTCTTCCTCAGCGGGGTTTGATCGACACGTCCCGGTGTCCCCCAAAAGTGCACTAACTGGATCGCAAGCCATGGCCACTAAAGTGCCCAAACTCTCCAGTGGTGGCGCCGTGAAGATTCGCTTCACCAGCCTGGACCTGGGCACCACGAGATGGAGGGAAGGAACTTTCGAGATCCTGGAGAAGGACAACAAAGTGAACCTCTGCCTCAGGTTCAGCTGTGGCGGGGCTTCCAAGACCTTCCAGGTACGGTCCAGGGTGGCCTGGAGCTGCTCTCCAGGTCCACTTTATCTCGATATCCACTGCATCTTTCACACCTTGCATTATGCAGCTGCAGCGCTACAAACTTTCTGCTGCTTGGAAGTTCATGTAATTTGCTCAAGAACAAGCTCACCCATGCAAGGATTTCTCTAAGTTAGCGTGTTCATGCTAAATGCATCTGTGCAGTTTAGCATTACTAATGTCTCTGCCCCTGCAACATTAACATTAGGCCTCCTGGCGCAGCGAAATTGTGAAGTAGCTTGTATTTGATTGTGAAGTTGGTTGTCCAACTCCAGCTCGGCGTTTTGGTTCAGGAAATCGAGAAGAGATACAAATGAAACGGGTTGTAAGTAACTTGTTTTTTGCTCCAACGTGCCCTTTTAGCTGAACCAAAATGTGAAGAACGTCAACCAAAACCCGCCCCGGATCATCCTGACGTTGAAAGACAACAGCGTCATCACCCTGGACAAGATGCCTCCTTCACTGCTCCAGAAGACTAAAGAATACCTGGACAAGCTGAAGCAGGGGAAGACAAGTAACTATGCTTCGGTTCTTCACTTCACATTTCTCGAACTAGAGACGATTTTAGGATGTAGGAAGTTGTTGCAGTTCTTAGAAACGTCTTCGCTCCGACTCCGAGGCAGATTGTTTTTACGGTTTCATCGGAACTAATGTAAGGTGATTGGTGGACCTCCTAAGCCATGCCTACGAGATACTTCTTGCGGACGACAGAGGGCCTTTTTTTATAAACCCAGAATGGTCACGGGTCAGCTGTTTTATCACGATAAAATGGACCAAAGCGGCGAGAAGTGGGCCGACAAAGAGGTCCAAGCTCTCCTGGCCTGCTACGCCACAGAGGGGTTTCCTGGGCTCGCAGAGAAACTTCGACATTTTAGCCCCAAATAAGTGTGGAGCAAGCTAACAGATGGCAAAAGCGGCACTTAAACCCATCTGATAGTCCAGGGGTTCCCAAACTTATAAAATAACAGTGACGGGGACTGCAAACAAACACAGGGATGATTTTGCACGTGAGCAGAACAAAGTTCAGTGCCCCTTTTAAGATACGAATGTCTTCATACATGAATTTGTTAAGATTCGAAGCGCGATTCAAGCAAATTTTATCCTTGAAATACGAAGCTTTGTGCTTATTTTGTGTATTTTTTATAAATGATCATAATGGAAAACTCATTTAAAATACGTCAAAATCAACATACAAACCCATTTCCGGAACAAATTAAATTAGTTTCTTAAGGGACCACTGTACTAGCCATAAACCATAGCACCGCGTAAACATGTGAACATCGCTGTGGTGCAAATTTAGACCGGCAATCACCACGTCTCAGCGTTTATCTCATCTGAAGAGACGCGAGGAAAACATGCGTGGAGCACAGCAAGACGATTCTGGGTTTAATTCTGGAGACGTCCTCCACGCGATTTGTTTTTTTATCTATTCATATCTCGTATTTTCTGCACGATAAGTTGCAATTTTAGGGGAAATTTATTTTATAGAATCAGAGACCAAGAACAGACATTTCCCTTGAAAGGCAAGTTCTAGTAATAAAATAGAATAGAGAACAACAGCCTGAAGAGGTGTCTGGGATGCTAACGTTACACATTAACAGTTATTCAGATAACTGCAGCATAAACAACATAGCGTAACAAGTTTACCAAACTCTCCATCTCACTCCAAATCACAAAATCTGTTGAATCCTTCATCCTTGGTGTCACTTCTGAGCAACTCCGGAGGTTGACGGCGTGCCGATCCCTCTTCTGCGTGGCTACCGTCAGACTCAGCATCAGTTCCTAGCTACATCTAGCTTTTAGCCCGCGATTAGCTTTTTCTGTTGTCTTCATTGCACTCAGAGTATCCTCCGCTTTGTGCCAGTCCCTCACGGGTTTCTCGCTCACTCCAAACGTTCTTTCTGCTGCTCGATGACCGTTTCCGGCTGCATATTTCATTGGCTACTTGCGGCTCGTGATCTGCAGAATAGGATTTTCTTTTTTTTTTTTTTTTTTTTTTTTTAGGGCATTTGTGCTCAGTCTTTCTCAGTTGTCTTTCTGAGTTGATGTTAAATTTTCAGTAGGGGTAGCAGACACTGGCACACAAGCCTAGATCGCACTCTTACGGCTGTCAGTGCGAAAATAACAAAGATGTGAAATTTAGTCGCGGGACCAGCCAAACCATGAAAAAAAAAGGCGACTTATAGTCCGGAAAATTCGGTACGTCAGTGCCGAGAGCGTCTTCGGTACGACCGTCGTGGCTGTGGATTCTCTCTCCACTGAAATCCATGAAGGAAAAGCTGTCTTCACCGCCAATGAGGATCATCTCTGGTCATTTGTTTCTTTCTGCCGTTACAATGTCGCTCGCACCTCCGGAGGATTCTGAAAACATCTCACTTCAGCGGTGGTTTGTTGCACGTCATAGACTGTGAGAACACTAAACTAGGAGGAGGCTAATTCCTGGTACCGAATTAGACGTGGATGCTTCTAGGAAATTCTCAGCTACGCACTTCTTTATCCGCCCAGTTGACGGTAGCTTCTCCATTCCTGGTTTGATGCGATTGGTTTTAATTTATCCCCCCTGGGGCGATGATTGTTTCATATTACCATAAATAAATCCATTAGCGGCCTTTCCCACCGTGTTTTGAGTCAAAGCAGCTGCGCGTTTAGCGGGGTTGTTCAGTCGAAACGCTGATTTGCTCACGTCTCCGCAGCCGTCTTGAAGTCGTCCCACGGCAGCGCCAACTTCAGCATCCTCAGCAGCCGATCAGTGAAGAGCGAGACCAGCCCTTCGGGCGAGAGACAGGTGAGCGACCCCCCTCCCCCCAGCCGAACGTCACCTGAAGTGTTATCCCGGTCCTGACCCTCGGCCCGATCGTCCGCAGCCTCCCAACATCTTCCAGAGCACGCCGCGGCGGCAGAGCGGCGAGGGGCGGGAGGACTCCACGCCGCGGAAGCCCCTGGGCAGCCCCAGCCGGGCGTCATCCACCCCCACGCGCTCCGGACTCTCTGAGAACAGGTGGGCGGAGCTTTCAAATGGACTTCTTGAAGAACAGTGGCTATCAGAGCTCCTGAGGAAGGACTGACAGAGTGGAGCTAGCGATTAGCTGATGCGTTGCCGTTGTGAGAACTTCCTCTTCTCCTTTGGGCTGCTCCCACCAGGGGTCACCACAGCCAATCATCTGCCCCCGCCTAAGCTTCTTCTCTCATGACAACTAACTTCCCGTCCTCCATCTAGCATCCTTCCACCCAGATCTTCCCCCCCCTCTGTCCACGTCCAAACCCGCTCAGTCTGACTTTATCTCCAGAACATCCTGTTCAAATTCATTTTCTTCCGTGTCGTTGAATCCCAGGAGCGAGAAGAGGAAGCGTCTCCTGGCCTCCGAGAGCGACCTGACGGAGGACTACCCCAAGGAGAACGACTCGTCGAGGTGACGCCAGCGCCGGGCCCGTCGCCTCCGGAGGCCGTCTCCGCGGTCGGGTAACGCGGTGGTTTTCATCTTTTCGTTTTTGTCAGCAACAACAAGGCGACGTCGGACCCGTCCCGGAAGTTTCTGCTGGGCTGCAAAGACAAGCTGAAGCAGGCGGAGGAGAACAGGAGCTCAGGTAGGTTCCTCTGCTCGGGCGGCGGTCTCCCTCCGTCCGTCGCGGGTTCCCGTCCTCTCTAACTGTCTGGTTCCCTGACGTTGGCTAACGGAAGCTGTTCCAAAACATCTCCGTCTCCCGTATTCTACACTTAACTTTTTTTTTTTCTTTTCGGGCGATAGTCTTCCGGATTCTGGAGTATTCTGCTTCTTGTCAGTCGTCCTCCTCAGACCTCCTAATCCCTCTGGACTTTGCCCTCAGCTCCCCTCGGCTCGACGCCCCTCCAGCCGTCGTCGTTCTACGGCAGCCGCTCCGTCACGAAAGACTACGGCCAGAGCCACTCCTTCCTGGAAAGGTGGGCCTCACACACACACGCGCGCACACACACACACACACACACACACACGCCTCTGGAAAAGTCGAGATGACCTCTCCACGCCCGACAGGCCGTCCAGCGCCTCGCAGACGACCACGGCGAAGAGGAGCTTGCTGCTGCCCAACCACTCCACGCCTTTCAAGAAGGTGCGCCCCTCCCTGGACTACGGCGGCTGGAACAAACAGAGGCCCTCGGCGCTGGCCCAGCCTCAGCCTCCGCTTCAGGGGTGAGCACCCGCCACCGGGGGGCGCCGTACTCACTCTACGGGACAGCTTGTATGCGTCGTGTTTAGGTAAAGAAAAGACGGAAGTCAGAACAATCTGAGGCTCCAAAGATATCAGCCGCTCTTACGCCGTCGTAGCTTTTTGTAGCTCCTCGAGCCCTTCCAGGACCTTGACTGTTTCCCGAGAGCTTCAGGTCCTGGTACCAGTGTAGCTCCGACTCCGAGGCAGGGTCTGTTTGCCGTCCCATAACCACTCACCTGACGTGGTGATCCGTGGAACTCGTTAGCCACGCCCCGACCAGAACGTCAACATTTTAGCCAAAAAGAAGTGTCGCGTTAGCTGACGGCTAACGGGGTTCGTCGCACGGCGAGGCAGTGCAGGGAGAAGATGAAAACACTCCAACCCGTCTGATGATTATCATTCCATGAACGCTGTGGCGGCTTCCACCTCCATGGTGTCCCCGTCGTCTTCCTCCTCTTCGTTTTGAATTTGGTTCCTATCGTGGTCCCTCACTGCCCGTGGGAACGCTAATCTAAACGGTTCCCCCGGAGGAGGCTACTTCCTGGAAGCGAATTCCCGCGGGACTCTTCTTTGAACTTTTCGGCAAACCGACGCTTCACAGCTCGCTCTTCATTTCCAGGTCATTTTTGAGACATTCAACGCAAATGCTGGTTTCCTGAATCAGCAGGAACAGTGAGTGTGAGTGTGTTTTTGGGGAAGACGGGCACTCAGTGTCACTCTTTTCTCCACTTTGTGCGTCCCAGATTTTCCAACCTGGGCAACACCTGCTACATGAACGCCATCCTGCAGTCGCTCTTCAGCCTGCCCTCCTTCTCCAGCGACATGCTGAGGCAGAACATTCCCTGGAAGAAGGTGCCCATCAACGCACTGCTCAGGTAGCCCGCGAGCGCATTTCGTGTCCGCCGAGATCCCGAAAAGGGCTTTATTCAATTCCCAGTTCCTCGTCTTCCAGGCGTTTCGCTCACCTCATGGCCAAGAAGGACGTCGGCTGTCCGGAGACCAAGAAAGACCTCCTGAGGAAAGTGAAGAGCGCCATCTCCTCCACCGCCGAGCGATTCTCCGGAAACATGCAGAACGTAAGGCGCCCGTCGATTTGGGAGCAAAGTCAGGAAGACGTACTCGAGTCTCATCGCGCGTTTCTCAGGACGCCCACGAGTTCCTGAGCCAGTGCCTCGATCAGCTGAAGGAAGACGTGGAGAAAATCAACAGGAGCTTGACGCATGAAGCCTCCTCTTCCTCGCTCGCGCTGTGCGACAACGGCCACGAGGCGGCCGCCCACCCGCTGGCGGCCAAGTCGGAGCCCGGGGAGGAAGCGGACACGTCCCGCGTCTACACCTGCCCCGTGGCCGTCAACATGGAGTTCGAGGTGCAGCACACCATCGTCTGCAAAGGGTGAGATCTCGGTGGACACCCGTCGGAATCGGCCGTAAACGGTGAGGCGTTCCGGGGACAACCGAGTAACTTCCGGCGTGCGACGGCGTTGCAGCTGCGGCGAGGTGGTGACCAAGCGCGAGCAGTTCAACGACCTGTCCATCGACCTGCCGCGCAGGAAGAAGACCCTCCCGCTCCGCTCCATCCAGGACTCCCTGGACCTCTTCTTCAGGGTGCGTCACCGGCAGCGCACACACACACACACACACACACACACACACACTCAGCGTGGTCGCAGCTGCGTCATAGCAAATTGTTTCGCCCCGCAGATGGAGGAAATCGAGTATTCGTGTGAAAAATGCAACGGGAAGGCGGCGACTGTCACGCATAAATTCAGCAAACTTCCCAGGTACACACACACACACACACACACACACACGGAGCTAAAGGTCACGGCGTGAAGGAACGGGAGTTTGCGCGTCTTGAAAGTATGCGCTTTTCATTTTGGAGACCGATCGTGCGCGGTTTCGCCGATAATCCAGACTTAACCTCATTGAGAACAAACGGCGATTAAGACCATTTTTACATTTGGGCTTTATCCGATTAAAGGTCGGAGGAAGCAATAATGGAATTAAGACGCGCCGTTTGGCGTGCTAACTCCTCGCCCGTAGCAGATGAACAGCATTTTGTGAGAAGCGATCGAAAGCAGAGAAAGATGTCGACAGCATCTGATTCAGAAGCGCTGTGTCTGCTGATTCGAGTGAGTGAGCCGGTTCACCCAAATCATCTGATTCGGTTGAGTTTTCAATAAGTCCGCTGACCTATTTTGTGAAGCGGCTCCTCCGAATCATCGTGATTCAGTAGTGTGATGGATGATTCCACTAACTGAGTCGTTGAACCGATTCACCCGGATCATCTTATTTAGTTGAGTTTCCACTGAGACCGTCCACTCAATACAGTGAACTGACTCACCTGAATCATCTGATTCAGTAATGTTTGTGGTGAGGCTGCCCATGACAGCCAGTGAACCGTTCATGTGAATCATCTTGATTCATAGTGTTTCTGCTGATTCTACAGACCCAAGTCATTGAACTGGTTCTCCAGAAGCATCAACTGATTCAGTTGAGTTTCCAATTAGTTTGCTCACCTATTTTGTGAACCGGTTCCTCCAAATCATCTTGATTCAATAGTGCTGGACGATTCCATTGACCTGAGTCATTGAACCGATTCACCCCGATCATCTGATTCAGTTTAGTTTCCGTTGAGGCCGCTGACAGGTTCATCGACATCAACTTGATTCAGTTGTGTTTTATCGTCGACTCTGTCGTCCCGAGACATCGAACCAGTTCAACCGAATCATCTGATTCAGTCATGTTTCCGGTGACTCCGCCAACCCGAGGCACTGAACCAGTTCAACCGAATCATCTGATTCAGTCATGTTTCGGGTGACTCCGCCAACCCGAGGAACTGAACTGGTTCATCCAAGTCCTGAGGCGGTGAACCAGTTCAACCGAATCATCTGATTCAGTTGTGTTTACAGGAAGTTCACGAACTTGATTGAACGGGTTCAGCTGAATCATCTGAGTTTGCGGTGTTTCCGGCGAGCTCCGAACCAAACCGCTACAACAGAAGAGATGCTAGATCATCTGTTGGTGTGTGCGTAGAAGGGGAAAATAACTCCTCCGTTGTAACTTTCTAGCAATTCCGAGGACCATTTTGCTGCCTGGAGTGCCGGTCGGACAGCAAAGAGCTAGCATAGCAGTGAGTGGAGGGATAGGAGGGGCTCAGGCGTCGGTTGGACAGCTGGAGAAAAGCAAGTTAGGCTAACAGCTAACAGCAGGGTGTCGTGTAACGACGTATCAATCAGCGCGGCAGCTAAGCGTGTCGTGGCCGAACTCTGCGGCTCCAAACTCTCCCTCTTTGCTGCCGGCAGAGTCCTGATCCTGCACCTGAAGAGGTACAGCTTCAACGCCCAGCTATCGCTGAACAGCAAGCTGGGCCAGCAGGTGGTGATCCCCCGCTACCTCACCCTGCTCTCCCACTGCACCGAGTCCACGCGGCCCCCCGTCTGCCTGGGCTGGAGCTCGCAGGCTTCCCTGTAAGGACGGCGGAAAAACCCCTCCGGAGTCTAAAAGTATCGTGATCCAAACCTAGATTTGAAACCCCCTTTTGTTTTCCCTGAAGGTCCAGAACTTTGAAATCCTCGCAGTCCTTGAACGCCTCCGCGCCGCTCCGGTAAGACGGCGTAACGAACGGGACGTTTGGACGCTACGATCGAAAAACGGCGCGCGGCGTTTGATTCCTTTCGTCTTTCCCCTCCCCCCTCTCGCACGCACGCGCGGCAGGCGTCCGGGCGGGAAGGCCGTCGCCTCGAGCTGCGCCGCCATCCTGCTCGACTCGGACTGCGAAGACGAGCCCACCAGGAAGGTGGGCCACAAGCGGCGGCTCAGCAGCTGCCTGCCCGAGGACGAGGAGCGGCCGGAGGAGGTGAGGGGGAGTTTCCCGGGTCGGGGGCCCTCGAATCAGGAGCCGCCGGCTTTGACGCTGGGTTTTTTTTTTTTTGTGCGTCGGCAGCGAGGCGCCGCCATGGACCCGGCGGATTTCAGCGGCATCAACGACGACGAGATGCTGGACGCCGTGCTGGAGATCAGCCGCCAGGAGGCCGGGCTCTCCGCCGCCCCTCCCGCGGAGGACGAGGCCACCAGCAGCCCGGACACCGGCTTCGGGGACGCAGACGCCCACGATTTGGCTTATCACGCCGAGCTGATGGACGCCGACAGCAAGCAGCCCTCAGGTTGGGACCGCGTTGGGTGAGACCGGTCGCGTCCGGCGGGGAAATTCTCACTGAATGACGTGTCCATCCGCCGCAGACGTGCTGGACTCCCTGGACTTGACCATGGACGAGAACAAGGAGAACCAGACCCCGGAGGGCCCGCAGCCACAGGGCGAGCTGGACTGGGTTCAGCAGTACAGCCTGGACCAGGAGCGGGAGGAGCAGGAGCTGCAGCAGGCGCTGGCCCAGAGTCTGCAGGAGCATGTAAGGCCAAAGGTCGCCACGTGCCAGTCGTCCGTGCGCGGCGCTCTAGTGGCAGAACATTGGAATCGCAAGCATGCCGGTCCCTCGTCCTTCATGGCTTTCCTTCTCCACCTTCACCTCACAGGAGGCGCAGGAGATGAGAGAGGACGATGATCTGAAGAGGGCCACCGAGCTCAGCCTGCAAGGTACCGAGAAAGCGGCTCAGTTCCTCTTTATGGACCAGGGCTCATCCGAGTCACTCGCTGGAGTGATTCGTTTCACCTGAGTCACTGGAGTCCGTGTTGGCAAAGTTCATATGTGTAAGAATAAAATAAATGATGGCGTCAGGTGTTCAAATTAGACTGTAGACTCAAGAATTCAATAATTTAAATAGCTTTATAAGCAAAAACAAAGTGAACTCAAATACAAAATGCAGTGAATGCAAGTCAATTAAAATGTAGAACAGCGACCGAACAGAACCAAAAAACGAAAAAACATGCGAAGGTTCTGGATGTTCGATTGGCAAGAATCATCTGAGTCGATTGTGTTTCCGATGAGGCCGCTGACCTGAGTCAGTGAGCCGGTCCCGAATCATCTGACTCGGTAATGTTTCCAGCGAGTCTGCTGATTCGAGTCAGTGTACCGGTGCACCCGAATCATCCGATTCAGTAGTGTTTCCCGTGAGTCTGCCGATTCAAGCCAGTGAACGAGCTCTACCGAATCATCCGATTCAGTCGTGTTTCTGGTGAGTCTGCCGTTTGAGTCAGTGAACCGATGCACCCGAATCATCTGATTCAGTCGTGTTTCTGCCGACCCGATTCAGTGAACCGGCTCAAACGAATCATCCAATTCAGTAGAGTTTCTGCCGAGTCTGCTGATTCGTGTCTGAACGAGTTGTTTCGCCGGGAGAGGAGCCGTTCCTCCAGACCGACCCGTTCACTTCAGGGATCCCGAGGAACCTCCTCTTCCTCCCAAAACAGGAAGCAGGTTGAAGCCTCAGAAATTGCCCACGAGTGCAGACGATTGGACGTCTCTAAATGCAAATCCTATGATTGACAGGCAAAAACCCGCAGCCAATAGGAGCACCAAAGAAATCCGGCAACGGTCAGAACTTCCTGTTAGCTCCTCGTTAACCAGTGGATGTCTTGAGACTTTGAACAGGATCAGCAGTTTTTCATTGTTTTGATTGTTTTTATTTTTTTCTTGGATTATCATTGAGGCGTTCATACCTTCCCAACAGAGTTCAACAACTCCCTCCCCGAGCTGCTCTGCTCCGACGACGACTCGGGCAACGAGGACGTCCTGGACATGGAGTACACCGAGGCCGAGGCCGAGAACCTGAAGAGGAACGCCGAGGTGTGTGTGTGTGTGTGTGTGTGTGTAAAACTCCCCTGGGTTGTCATGTTGTCATGGCAACGACTAACCCCCTCGTCGTCCTCAGAGCGGAGACCTGGCCAACTCCTTCCGGCTCATCAGCGTGGTCAGTCACATCGGGAGCAGCTCCTCCTCCGGTCAGCGCCGCCGGCTCCTTCCCGTTCCCTCCTGGCCGCCGAGGAGCGCTCTCATTGGCCGACTTAACCGTGGTCCCGCCCCCCCCCTCCGCCCGCAGGTCACTACATCAGCGACGTGTTCGACATGAAGAAGCAGTCGTGGCTGACCTACAACGACCTGGACGTGTCCCGCACGCAGGAAGCAGCCGTCCAGAGGGACCGCGACCGCAGCGGCTACATCTTCTTCTACATGCACAAGTGAGTCGGGCCGACGCGCCTTTCCTTTTTTCCCCCCCGTGTGAAAAAGCCGCGTACGCGCGATAGCCGTGTCGCTAACCGGCCCGTGGCCTCCTCAGGGACGTGTTCGAGCAGCTGTCCGAGGTGGAGCGGCTCGGAGCCGGCGGCGCCTCGGAGGCGGGGAGGAACGTCCTGCAGCCCCTCTAACCGCTCCACAAACACACACACAAACACACACACACACACACACACCCTGCAGTAGCCCCGCCCCCTCCTCATCAACTCCAGTACTACTGATCGCCTCTTCTGTCAAGTCCTGGCACTTTTTTTGTCTCCCCCGAGACGCCAGAAACCCCCCGTGAAGACGCCCCCGCGTCGGATATTTGTGCGTTTTTTCCTTTTTCGTCCTCTGTGTTTTGTCAAAGGGGGTGTGTGTGTTTGTGTGTTTGTGTGTGTGCGTGTGTGCGTGTGTGTGTGTATTGGCGGGGGGGGGGGGGTTCTTTGATTTTTGCTGTTTTTTTTTTTTTTTTTTTTAAAGTTGTGTTTTTTTTTCCCCCTTTTTTT
>CAAKHD010005942.1:0-12277 GCA_901007705.1 Fistularia tabacaria
TCCCCCTTTCTCATTTTCTGTTCCCCCCCACCCCCCCCCCCCCACTCCCCCCCCCCCGTTTAGGCCCGGTTTATTCCCCCCCCCCCCCCCAAACGTTATAAGGGAGTGACACGACCAGCCATCAGCCGCGGAGCCGTGGAACCAGCTGGGTGTGAGTCAGATGCCTGCTGCTTCATTTTCTCCCGGAGGTAAAAAGGTTCAGGTCCAGAATGATAGAGAGAGTCAAACGTCTGAGTCGATTCGCATGTCGCCAAAGTATCAGATGACGCTGTTAACTTTGATGGCTCAAATATGTGGAATCCACGGGGGTGGACGCACAGCCGTGTGGAGAGGGTATCTGGACTCCGAGCTCAGAAGCAACTTCATCTTGATTATTTATAGCCACCAAAGCCGAACATATTGGCTCGGACCCCCCGAGTGGAAAATCTGTCCACTGTCTTTTAGATATTAAAAAAAAAAAAAAAGGCTATTTTCATTTTAGCTCAAGCAGTTTTTATTATAGCCCTGCTTTTTTAGCAAATCACTCATTATTTTTTTTCCTCTCTCAAATCCGCACACATCTTATGCAATCTCACATTTGCCCACATGTATCGGAACCCTCTCCAAACCGCCACAGCTTCCGTCCTCTGTCTCCTGTCTCGGGTTCGCTGAAGGCTAAAAGTGTCTTCCTCTTTGCTTGCCATGTACCGGCGTTTATTTTGTCTTTCTTTCCCTTTTCTTCGGCCTCACTCTTTCCTCGCGTATTAAAACCCTGCCTCTGTTGTTGCCTCTGGCTTTGCTTGTACAGAAAATTAGAGCTGGTTCTTTTGCACTGTGTTTTTTTTTTTTGTTTGTTTTTTTTTTTACATACACCTTCACATTTATAAACGCCGGCCTGGACAATCTGCCATCGAGCTGATGCACATGTCCCGAAGAATTAGCAGCGACATTTGGTAAAATTACCTTATTAATGGTAATACAATAACGAAAAGGCAGGAGGCAGAGCTGGAGGTAGCAGAGATGAAGATGCTGAGGTTCTCTTTGGGAGTGACGAGGACGGATAGGATCAGGAATGAGTCCATCAGAGGGACAGCTCATGTTAGATGTTTTGGAGAGAAGGTCAGAGAAGCCAGACTGAGATGGTTGGGTCATGTACAGAGGATGGATAGGGACTATATTGGTAGACGGATGCTGGAATTGGAGATGCCAGGCAGGAGGACTAGAGGAAGACCGAAGAGAAGATTTATGGACGTAGTGAGAGAAGATATGGAGGTAGTCGGTGTGAGAGAGGACGATACCGAGAGTAGGGTTGGATGGAGAAGGCTTAATCGTTGTGGTGACCCCTGAAAGGGAAACGCCGAATGGAAAAGAAGAAGAACAAGTCCCTATTTATGGCAATCTGTGCTTGCTAAAGAATCTATGCTGATCTTTCTGCTCACTTCTCTTTTAAGCCCAAACACCTGTGGTACAAATATACTAAATATATATAATATATATATTATATATTGTGCATCACATTGGCTGAGGAATATGGTTATTTTTAGCCTCTACAATAGCTAGCAACGTTGTCTGAGATTTCTGCCGAGATTCAAAGCATGAAACTCAGCTGAATACAATGTCAGTATGGTAGTGCAGAGATCAACCTCCCTCCACAATCATGGCGTATTCATTCTGTAAACGATAGCAGCAGACAGGTCTAGTATTGAAAAAAAAAATCCCAAATGTTCCATTTCTTACATTGGTGAATGAAAAAAAGAAGAATATAAAAGAAATTAAGAAACATTTAGTTGAGAGACGAAACATGTAACTTATCCACAGTTAAAATTAGTTTCAGTCGTGTCAGTTAGGGACACAATTCGTTTTATTGAAATAAATAACTTAATTTAAAAGATGATTTCTGAGCATCTTTGCACGATGTAAAGATCTGAATCATGGGTTTATGTGAAAAAGACTGGATCTCTTGATTATCAGGGGACGAAAAGTTCCTTTCAAATTTGCAAAACCAAAGTCAAAAGTCGCGTTTTGAAAGTCTATCATAAATGTCTTTTTATTGGAGAAATATTAGAAAAATAAGTGGGTTTTATCTTGTTTTAATGTAACAGTTCAACAGATACCAGCAGGGAATTAAGCTTATAAAATTTTCCTTCTCAATGGGACTTCGCAAAAAGGGAATACTGATGATTCTACTGCATAAAAAATAATATTATCATCAACTTTAGGGCCTAAAGGAGACCTTTATCTTCACTGGAACTTTTCAGAACAATTAGTATAGAGCCTTTGTCAGGAAGCACTTAAAGTTTTATGATAACCATAAATCCTTTGCAGTTTCACATATATCACTGTTGTACACGTGCACGATATGCTTATGCAGATGCAATCCTCCTCTTGTTGGGAGGTGAGGTCGGACCTCTGACTTGCCAAGTTGTAAATGTTCTGTAAAACAACAACTTAAGTAGCGCGTTTAATGCCACTGGCAATTTATTTGATATGTTCGTGCAAAAGCAAACGCAGCATCTTTCAATTTCACAACTTCACAAACGAATACCGCTGAAGGAGCGCAGGGCTTCGGCTGCTTTACTCGAGAAAACGCAGTTCTGTGTTTTCATTGCTCTTTTTGCCGGCCAGTATGTAGCAAAATGTAAGAATCTGTTCACTTACTCTTAACGTACATGAAATACAGCGTGCAGTGTGTGATCCTCGTGTAATCAACCTTTGCTTGATTCATACAAGTCTGAAACCCGCGAAAATGCCCTTCTTTTATGTTCACTAAATGCAGAGTATTGGAAAAAAGAAATCGAAGGCTCACTGCATGAATCCCTATTGTTTCATATCCCAATGGATCTATTGAAAGAGTGCTCAATGGGGAAAAAAAAAAAAACATATCTCCATATTTCATGGGAATCTGCTCGGTGGTATCGCTTCACAGGTTTCGTGCGGCGGCTTCCATTGAAAAGCATGTTTGTCATAAGATGAGTGCTGATCGATCAGTCGTTGACAATCCTTTTCACTCTTTTACCTTTCAAAACACTGCAGTCGATGCCGTGCGGTTTCGATGCAAGGCCTCTTTTAAAGCCTTGCATCCTCACCGGAGCGCAGAGCGAGTGTTGTTGCGTTGAGAAGTTTGACTGCGTGTTCGAAAACGAAACTAGCGAAAGTTAGGGCAGAATCAACATTACATGACGCCGGAATTCCAGATTTGTTTGAAGTACCTCCATGATCCCCCCAGGATACATTATTGGAGCGAAACGCGAAGATCAAATCCCATTAACTCATTGTCATTTATTTAAAATAACAGTGTGAAATGACGGGAGATTTGCGACTCAGTTCTCGGGCTGGGCTCAGATAATCCCCCAACAGTTCCAGGCCATGTATAGCGTCCGCTGAATAAAATGCGATATGATGTCTCATAAGATAAGTCGAGCTGAGAACGCGGCGTCCTTCTTGCTCCGTGCATTGTAATTTCCTTCCCGCCGTGTGGAATGTAGCGCTCCTTTTTGAATATCAACGTAGAACAAACAGTGCGGGTTGGTCCGGGCATCGGGTGTGCAGTTTGACTAGATCATCTACATGTCACAAAGGAATGGCATCCAGCTACCAATCAGAATATGAAGATGTTCCGCACCTGTGAATACAATCCATGTAATTTCTGAAGGTTGCACGGTTTCATGGTGCTCCAAAACAGCCGACGGAAGGTGGGTGATTTTTCTGATGATCGCTGGGATGTCTCTGTGATATCGGGTGTGAATTTCTCCTCAGCTTTACTGCTCCTTAACCCTCAATCTTTGAATACGTGGTTCGAAAGGATTAGCATCATGGTGATCCTCCTCAACTGTGTGACGCTGGGCATGTACCAGCCCTGCGAGAACATCGACTGCACCTCGGACCGCTGCCAGATCCTACAGGTAAGGCAGATCTCTGACTTTGACCTCTGTGCATGCGTGTGTGTGTGTGTATGTGTGTGTGTGTGTGTGTGTGTGTGTGTGTGTGTGTGTGTGTGTGTGTGTGTGTGTGCCTGTATTTGCCTACGCCGTGTCAGCACACAGATGAAGTAAAACCACACAATCAATAATTCAACCTAAATTTCAACCAGGAAAAGCCTGATGCAGTCAAACATTGCAGCAAGATTATTTTCACCTAAAGACTGGAGATATTCTCCCTGTGTTTACACTTGGAAGTCGGATATATTCATTTTAACGTATGTTTTTGTCATCTTGTGACGCCCGTGGCAGTTGATATATTCGCTCAAATGGCTGCACTCTATAAACAGATCTCAGCTTTTTCGGGCATTTTACATCCTCAAACATTTTCATGAATTTGAAGTATAACGATCATTTTTTAACATTATAATTGCTTTAATCAAATTGCTTAAATCAAATAAAGGCCTTAACCTAATGGGAGACAGGGGAAAAAAGCAAAACTAAAAAAACAAAATAAATAAGGAAATCCAAGTGTATTGAACCCTGCTTTACGCTGAAAAGATTATTGTTGGTGATTTTTAATTGAGGCATTTTCCTTGAGTTTCTGCTGGTAATTTCAGTCTGGCCGACATGCGGTTTGTGTTGTTTACAGGGTAATTTGCCAACTGTTAAACAACTCGGTGTGTACCTCTGGGATAGTAATTACTCTTTATTGAAGTAAATTTGGCAGGTTCACTCACTGATAAAAGGACTCCATTTATTTATCTATTTTTATTTTTTTTTTACCCCAGCACTGAAAATGTATAGGCCCCCAAACGACTGCAAACACACACAGAAACACACACACACATACATTCATAATTGTTCTGGGTTTGTTTATCTCATCGCATTTTCCTCTCTTTTGTGCAAGACTCTCAGATAGACAGTTTGGTATCTCTCCAAGCCTGCTGTCTCTATTCCATCGTCACCTCCATGCTATAACTCTGGCCCGTCCTCCATCTTTTGTGCCTCTAACAAGCACATTGTCTCCCCAGGTAGCGTGAGGGTCTTGTTCTCGTACCTGCTAATGGTACGATCGAGAGAGGAATTTTTTGCTGACAAGTCTCAGATAGTTAAAGGTGGCCTTCACTTCCTTCTCTGTCCCTTTGTGAAACTATAAATTCCCACCCTGCAAGTGGACGTGGGAAAATGCCCCGGTCATCATTTACCTCGCATCATATTCGATCTCGATACAGCCGAGAATTACTGCAGTGTCCTAAAACTCTGGAAATGACCGCGGGTGGGCTGTGTGTGCTACGATTGGGTCGATACATTCAAATATGGAAATGAAAAATGTTACCCACAGTATGTACACATGTTTGCATCAGGGGTAAAGAGAAACAGTCCATTGTATTTTAATTTGACCTTTTTATTTCATTAAGAAAATTGAACATATCCATAAAATGGTAGAAGTGGTTGGAATGTGGGAGTGTATTCACATGACATCACAATCGTGGTCGGTTTAATATACGCTTGTAACACATTTCAGGTAATATAAGCAGGTTTATCCGAGGAGAGTACATAAATTAAAAGAAGCAAAAACATCTGACATGCAAGTGAGATATTATTATTATGATCATTGTTTATTATTATCATCATCAGTATTATTATTATTATTATTATTATTATTATTATTATTATTATTATTATTATTATTATTATTATTATTATTATTATTATTGTTGTTGTTGTTGTTGTTATTTTTATTATAATTATCATTATTATTATTATTATCACCATTATTTATTGTTACCATTCTCATTTTAATAGTACAACTGTTCTTTTTGTTAATTATTATTATTATTATTATTATCATCATTGTTGTTGTTGTTGTTATTTTTATTATTATTATCATTATCATTATTATCATTATTATTATTATTATCATTATTATTATTATTATCACCATTATTTATTGTTACCATTCTCATTTTAATAGTATAACTGTTCTTTTTGTTAATTATTATTATCATTATTATTATCATTATTATTATTATTATTATTATTATCATTATTATTATTATTATTATCATCATTATTATTATTATTACTATTATTATTATTATCATCATTATTTATTGTTACCATTCTCATTTTAATAGTATAACTGTTCTTTTATTATTATTATCATTATTTATTATTGTTTAAGTATCTTTTAACAAAAACATTGACAAAGAGAGAGAGAGAAGGATTTGTTAAATCCTGGTCAAAAAACAGGCAAAATGCTGAATAATAATAGTATGCATGCAGTGTCTCTATCTCTCTCCGTTTCTCACTGTTTTTGTTGAAAAATACTTTCAAAAAGTAAAGTGCGTGTGTTTTGCAGGTACAACATTGCCTTCAAGCACATCGCCAGGGCAACTCCGGGTTTCTCAATATTCTTTGAATCAGAATTCTGACGGTTTTAACAGAACAGAAACCAGCTTCTCCAAAGCACCTCTGGTCTCTGTATTCCTTCAGTCCATTAGAGTTTCTGACAATTTGTTATGGTATTTGGCCTGGGGCTTATTTTTGGTTGAAGATCTTCAGAAACGCCTCGCTGCTTCCACTGCTGGAGGCTAATAGCTTGATGAAGGGCAGACTTACTTTCCATTCAATCGGTTCATCTTTTTGATGTTTGATTATGAGTCAGAAATAAAAGCAATAATAACCGTCGCCGACATTTTTCGAGACCGAATTTGAAATTTCCGAACATTGTTGGAAATGAATTGGTGGTCCCAATGGAAGACTTGGTTGAACTTTTATCCAATTTTCAGTAACATGGAGCTCAAAACTGCAAGAACGAAAAGAAGAAAAGAAATGAAATGAATGAACTTTGACTTGAAGAGTAGGAGGAGGACGTCCTTGTCTGATTTTGCATTGTCACCTTCCAATGCGAATGACTTTTATTGCAAATACCTAAAATGAGTGTGGCTGGAGCATTATTGTTATTATTTCCTTATTTCTTCAAATCCGTACCTTCTTAAGTATTTTAATAGTGTTGCATATATTAAAAAATATGACTTATAATCCTTCTTGTCGCTTAGTGAGAGCGCACCAATTTCCAACATTGCACCTTTTGTTACTCAAGTTGATTAGTCTTGGCTGTCAAATATATTATCATTTAAAAGTAGCCCCGCTGCCGCAATCCTAATGACCTACTTATAATCCCCCTCTGACAAACAAGCTGCACAATGAAGTATATGAACACGCTTCCACACCAGCTCGTATTTCACATCATGAAAGGGCATGTCACTAGACACCCTCAACCTCGTTGCAAATCCCGTCGATAATTAAACCTGATAGGCTGACTGGGGAAGCTGGCGGTTGTGACAAATAACTTTGGTGAATTCATTCCCCGCTTTCACTCAGGGAAGAGAATGAAGGCATCTGAGTGGTACAGCCAATGTTGGATCACATGTGAAGCATGCGGGATGCATTATTTATCAAAATATCATTTAGGCAGCGTATGACACGGATCCTCTCATCTTCCCTGCTGCAAACAGACAGCCGTGTATGTTGTCTGGCTTGCCTCTGGTTTTGTGTGAGACAAAACGAATGGGTGGATCAAACGGCTTAAATTTCTTGCAACACAATGCAAATACTCGGACGGGGAGAACTGAAATTCATGCCCAAAATGCTGCCCGCTGATCTGTAGAGGACGGGCTGAATGCAGTGGAGAAACGCTATAAATATATTCTCTTCTGTCCATCAGATCATCAAAACAGAATGGATGTTGATCCGTTGTGATTGCGCCAAAAACACACAAGCATCCAAAAACAGAATCAGCTTGTGTTTAATTTCAGTGCGGAGGCAGACAAGCAACATCTACCAGCCTCCAGTAAACATCATCCTGCCTCTGCACCAACATGCCATTATCAACTGCTGCAAAACAAAAAAAAAAAAAAAAGTAGCAGTGGGAGCACCAGCAGCAGGCAAATGATAAGCGTCACACGGGAAAGCACCATCAATTAACACCCGCAGTGCAATCTGAACATGTGAAAAACGGTAAAATACTTATTGACCTCATCGTAATGAGTAATAATCTGATAATTCAGACCCTGAGAGAAGCTTTGTGATTCCCTGACCAGAAAGGCGTTCACCTGCCTACCTTCAGCTGCTGGTCATAGTCCTGGTATGCTCAAATGAACACAGGCAAAAACAAAAACTGATTCAGGGGATGACCTTGCTGTACAATCGCTCTGTGACACAACTGGAGCAAAATCACAATTTGGTGCAAAGTACAAATGAAGTATTTATCAGTAGTGTAGTGTATATAATTTCACTGTATTTGATTTTATTTGAAATAAAACTGTATTTATTCAAAATGTAATATTCTAGTTTCTTTTATTTGTTTTAAATAATCCTGAAATTTTGATTGATATCAAAAATATGTTTTGGATTAGATTTTTTTTTTTTAAGAATACAATTTCCGTTCTTCTGTCATTTAAACCTTTTTGTTTGTTTGTTTGTCTATTTTGTTTGTTTTTCTCCTGTAATGCGAGACAGTAATTCCCCTCGAAAACATCTACAAATTCGTCAAATCCTCAAAGTGAGCACAATGCGGTCTCTTTGAGGGCACTATAAATAACAAATGTGCCGACACCGTTCACAGTTGTTACATCGAGGAAACGCATAAGTGACGATAATGATTCGTGTCTGGGCCAGAACATCAGGCTGTTCTGCAACATGACCAAAGCCGCGCATTTTCACACATCATTTATTCTCGTCAAAGTGGTTTATGGCCGCAAACATCGTCTCATAAATGCCGATCATTGAGAGATGTCTGCAAAACACATCCGTCATCTGCTGCTGAAAAAATTGCTGCCTCAATGTTCTAAATTTTCCATCGACCGGTGTTGTGCTAGCTTTTGTTAGTTATTATTTTATTTTATTTCTAATTGGACCTAAAATCTTGAATTTGAATTTATTTTACCTTAGCCATCTACGTGTACGGGCACCCATTGCACACTAGACAGTAGCCATCCCTCGTCGTGTCTGCAATTTATTTTCAAAAACGTCTGTGTGTAGATACTCTCTCCGATACATCTCGAGGGAATTATTTTTTTCGACAAAATACAGTTGGGGTCTTGCTGCCGGTGCATACGTAAAGGCACATTTCACTCAGAAATTGAACTTCCTTGATGAGCTGAAAAGGTTTTTTTCACTTACCTTTTTTAAAAAGAGAAAACTGATGGGCAATAACAGGAAAACACTTTTTGCAATTTCCTCACCACATCTAAAGTTAATTTGAATCTAGATTCAAAAGTAATAGAGCGATTGAAACGAGGCCCCCACCTTGTCAGTTTGAACGAATTTACTGAAAAGGACATGAGGGATTGACTGGAATAGACATCATTAAATCAGTTTTTGTTTCTTTTTCCCCTGAATTTACGATTGCTAAATTTGAACCCCAAGCTTCTTGAAATTCTGCCTATTTGACGGCGTATGAAAAAAAAATTTACTTCTTCATCCAACAATGTAACACATGCGTCCTGTGTCAATGTTCGCAAGGAATATCATTCATTGTAATAAGAAGAATTCCAATTGAAGACCAGTGTCAGTGACTTCCTTATCGGCTGCTCTTTCTCTGCCATGTTCAGCAGGGTGATGAAGGGAGAATTAGTTTGTCCTGAAAGGATTTGCACAATAGTTTAGTTTTAGGAGGGAGGCTTGCTGATACTGCGGCTGCTACTTTCAAATTCCTACCATGTGAATAGTTTTCAGCCATGAGGTGAGTGTCAATCTTTTACCCCAAAAACAAAGAAACTTGTGTGCATTTACCATTAATACACATTTATATTAACATAGAATTAGAAACTTTATAAATAAGTATTTGGTATTTGTATACATTTGATAATATCTGTAGCTTATTTGATATTTCAGCAAATAAGATAAGATAAGATAAGATAATACATTATTGATCCCCATAGGGAAATTCGGGTGTTGCAGCAGCAACATTAGAGGGAAAAGAAAACAAACAAAAAAAACAACAACAGGATATATATATATATATATATATATATATATATATATATATATATATATATATATATATATATATATATATATATATATACATACATACATATATATATATATATATATATATATATATATACATATATATGTGTGTGTGTGTGGGTGTGTGTATATACATATATATATACATATATATATATATATATATATATATACACACATTAATACACAATATACACATATATACATACACATTTACACATAGATAGCACAAAAAAATAAATAAATAAATTAGAAAATATAGGTGATTATGTTTTCCTGTCCAGATCAAAATATGGTTTTTTACCCCCTTCCTTTGTTGGTGAAACTCAATTTTATCTTCGTCTTTTTCCCAGGTAAAATTAATAAAAATGACAAAAAAAAAAAGAGTACAAAAAAATTAGCAAACCTTTCATGTCTGAATTGTCCCTCCAGTCATTTTGTCCTACCAACCTGAAACTTGGGACATTTAAGGTCCTGTCTACTCCGGGCTTAAACCAGGCCGTGTAACTCCCCTCTTTATAAGGACATTAGTCACTCATTCGTTGGTGGCGAAAAACAAAACAAGTCGGGGATTCCAGAGATTATACTCTCAATCACAGACTCTAAAGAAACAGAAGCTTCTTAACGCTACACAATGGATATTCAGCAAAAAATAAAAAAGAAATCTGGCTTTTTTTTCATGACCCAATTCAATGAATCACAATTTACAGCTGCAGTCCGTAAACACGCAGATGGAAAAAACGTACGTATGACATGAGAAGCACATTTTTTCTGGGCGGCGCAGCGACACAGATGTTGGCCCCCCTGCCTCCCAGCGAGCAGGTTCCCGGTCCCATTCAATCAGGGGCCAGATGGGTCCTTCCTGTGCGGAGCTTTTCTCCGCATTCGACAACTTTTCCTCGCACAGTCCAAACACAACCGTCAGGTTAACGGACGACTCCAAAATGTTCACACGTGAGAACCAGAGAGTGACTGGTTGTGCGGGATCCGTTCCGGCCTTTCCGCAAGGGCGAGGATCAGTGGAACTGCTGACGAATGAATGCATATTTTTCTCTCATTTTGCCCGCCTTACTCCATTGTTTTGTCTTTGACTTTCTCTACTAGGCGTTTGATGCCTTCATCTACATTTTCTTCGCGCTTGAGATGGTGGTAAAAATGGTGGCTCTTGGGATATTTGGTCGTCGCTGTTACCTCGGAGACACCTGGAACAGGTTGGACTTCTTCATTGTCATGGCCGGGTAAGCAAATTCAAAGTTCTGCTGTCAATGTTACACTTGTTTCATCTTCTTTTCTCTGTGACTGATATGGAAAACATTTTTGTGACTTGAACAATGTTTGGCATCGAAAGGAACGACAAGGTTTCTCATGTAGTCCTTTTTTAAGGTTAAAAGGTAAACAACACCTTCGATTTTTCAATATGGTCGCTTCAGTCCAAGGAACTGTAAAGAAAGAACCAGCAAAACACGCTGCCTGAAAATCATCAAGATATTCTCCGAAAATCGGGAGGAGGCACAAGAAAATGCACTCCAAATATGCAAATTTACACTAAATTCTCTGAAGCAATGCAAGACAGTTGTTCATAAAATAACAGTGAAGTCAGTTTTTATTTTTTTGTATTTTTTTCACCCACAAAAGACTTAATAATCATGGATCATGTTAGCGTGTCTTAAGCCATTTCTTTGTGACACATTTATCCCAAATATGAGTATGTCTCTAGTAAATATTAGCTGTTGCGAAATTACTTAAACCAAAAATCCCATTGAGACCACAGAGAAATGAAGATGGCCTCTCAGGCGACGATGCTCTTTGTGTTACTGGAATTCCACAGTGCTAATTAGAAGTTCGCTCAGAATTTCTGATCTAAAGGGCAGACGCTGATCCATGCATGCAAGTCTGTTTGGGTATATTTGTGTACTGTCAAAACAATACAAATGCACTAAACTTACTTTTGGAGTGTCTCTATCGTGGCGTTACCGCGGGGGAAACATACATCCATGCAAAACGTAAACGTGCTCACAAAACAAAGGCACACCTGCTCGAGCGCCTGCGGTGAACGAGGTGAAATGAAGCACGGACACGGATGATGAAGCAAACGTGTGTGTGTGTGTGTGTGTGTGTGTGAGATGGATGGGGTGAGTGGTTTTATAACAGCAAACAAAGAAACATAGATTAACAGACTTACTAAGGCTGGTGGGGGAAACATTCATCTTCATTTGAGCCCCACACTGCACAGCCATAGTGTGCGCATTTGTGTTTGTGTGTGTGTGTGTGTGTGTGTGTGTGTGTGTGTGTGTGTGTGTGTGTGTGTGTAGGTGGGGGGGGGGGGGGTTAACACACAA